>JADLZN010007058.1:0-296070 GCA_018155175.1 Sinocyclocheilus anophthalmus
GGGGGGACCAAACTGGCATTCAAAAGGGGACATGCCCAAAGAAGAATGGTGTAGTGCGTTATGTGCAAATTCCTCCCAGATTAAGTGAGAGCTCAAAGTCGTCTGGTTGTTGGACACCAAGCATCTGAAAGTCTTCTCAAGCTCCTGGTTGACCCTCTCTGTCTGTCCAGTCGATTGGGGGTGAAAACCAGAGGACAGGCTAATGGATGCCCCAATCAGACGCCCGAACGACTTCCAGAACCGGGAGGTGAACTGAGAACCTCTATCCGAGACCATATCCTGCGGGAAACCATGATTCTGCAGACTGCTGCTTAGGGCCACTCCGCGGTCCTGACCTGGGCTGTGGGATAATCTTTGGGCAATGGCGAGATGACAATGCCTTGCAAATCGCTTCCACCACCACCAACTACAGTGTTTCCTTGAGAGCTTTGTATAGCCCCGTAAATCCCATGATCTGTGACCAGGGTCGTGGAGGGATGTAGTGAGTGCAGCGAATCCATAAGGGTGGGTCCTGGGCACACACATTGCAGGCAGCAACAAAAGCCCGGACGTCCCGCTGCATGTTGGGCCACCAAAACCTTCTCTGAATGAGTTACAATGATCTCGTGCTTCCAGGATGGCCCGAAGACAGAGAAGCATGACCCCACTGTAACACATCAGACCACATGGAGTTAGGCACAAATAGACGACCCGGAGGTCCGTTACCTGGATCAGGATCTCGCCGTTGGGCCTTCCTCACTGCGCTCTCAACTCCCCACTGGATCGATGCCACCATTCTGGAACTAGGTAGGATTGGTTCGGGTCTGCCCTCCATCTCTGGTGGATCAAACTGTCTTGAGAGAGCATCAGGTTTTAAATTCTTAGACCCTGGGCGGTATGAGAGGGTAAAATCAAAGAGGTTAAAGAAGAGGGCCCAGCGCGCCTGACGTGGGCACAATCTCTTGGCCTCCCGAATATAGGTGAGGTTCCTGTGATCCGTCCAGATGAGGAATGGGTGTTTGGCCCCCTCCAGCCACTGTCTCCACTCCTCTAGCGCCAACTTCACCGCTAACAGCTCCCGGTTACCGATATCATAATTCCTCTCGGCTGGGGAAAGTCGCTGAGAGAAGAACGCATAAGGATGAAGTTGGTGATCACTCCCTGCTCTCTGTGATAAGACTCCCCCTACCCCCTCACTCGAAGCATCCACCTCGACTACAAAGGGTAACTCGGGATCTGGGAGAGTCAGGATGGGTGCAGACGTAAAGAGCTGCTTGAGTCGGTTGAATGCCAGGTTAGCCCTCTCAGTCCACCTAAAGGGACCTGCTGTCTTCTTGGTGAGAGTGGTCAGGGGTTCGGCTATAGCACTAAAGCCTCTGATGAACCGCCTATAAAAGTTTGCAAACCCCAGAAAGTGTTGAACCTCCTTAACGGAGCCTGGTTGGGGCCAATCCAGTACAGCCTGGATCCATCTGAACGTTGCCACTAGAAACAATGAACCCGAGGAAAGAGACAGTGGGAACATGAAATTCACTCTTCTCCAGCTTGACAAAAAGACCGTTCCTCAATAGCTGGGAGAGTACGCTTCGGACATGTTGGACGTGCTCTTGATAGCAGCGAGAGAAGATTAGGATGTCATCAAGATATACATATACGAACTTGTCTAGCATCTCTCGTAGCACATCATTAATAAGTGCCTGAAAAACGGCTGGAGCATTGACTAGCCCAAAGGGCATTACCTGGTACTCGTAGTGCCCCTTGGGAGTATTGAAGGCCGTCTTCCACTCATCCCCTTCTCGTATTCGGACAAGGTGGTAGGCGTTCCGAAGGTCCAATTTAGTGAAGATGGCCGCCCCTTGAAGGAGTTCAAAGGCCGTGGTCATTAGTGGGAGAGGGTAGCGGTTCTTGACCGTGATGCGATTTAGGCCCCGGTAGTCAATACACGGCCGAAGCCCGCCATCCTTCTTTCCCACAAAGAAGAAACCAGCCCCTGCCGGTGACGTAGCTGGCCGCCTCATGTCCTACGTGCTGGCATAGCCTGCTAAGGCGCTGTGTGTGTTGGGCCGCGCTCGATTAAGTGGAAGATTGTGTGTTCAACCGGGGCAAGCGTCATAAGTGATAATCTCCTCCATGGCAGTTCTCCATCTGGGCAGAGATGGAAATAAACCTCGCGGCCGCTGTTCCGAAGGAGTAGGGGGGGGGGAATCTCGTAGCATAAATCAATAGCACAGTGCAAGTTTAACTGTTTTGACACAAGTGAGCTCGTGCTGCGAGGGGAATGGGGAGGGTATACCTCTCGCTCATGTTCTCCAAACGATACTTTCACGAGGTCTGCATATTATCACGGGACCCTATCGATGCTACACTCAGTCTAGAAGTGCTTGTCACTGACAGGAAACGTTCACTAAACTTATCACTCTAAGCTCGCGCAGCTATCGATTTCTTATGGTCTCCAGGGATGGCACTGCCTGTTGTTGTCTAGCCTCGATACAGGCATGACCATGTGGGTCTGTAAACTCGCACATTGTCATCCCGCACCGAGTGGTTGGGGGTCGGCTGGAGTCCTGCGCACTCTCTTATGTCGCCAGCACGTTCTGGTTCGCTAAAACCAGAGGGAGCGACCCGAAATACCACAATTCGTACCCCAGTCAATCACTACCCTGGCTGTCCAGTCTATATGGGGATTGTGAAGGGATAGCCAGGGGAAACAAAGAATTAAAGGGAACTCTGGTGAATGGATTAAGAAGAACTGTATCCTCTCCCTATGGCGACCACTCTGGAGATGGAAGGGTATGGTGCACTGTCCCACCTGACCGGAGCCCAGGGGTCTCCTGTCCAGTGCCGTTATGGTCAGGGGTTCTTGAAGGAAGATGAACTGAATTCCTAGTTGTCTGGCCAAGGTAAAGTCCATAAAATTCCCCGCAGCCCCTGAATCAAGGAAAGCCAGAAGCCTGTGATGTTGGTTACCCCACTCCAGTGATACCTTGAGTGACACCCCAAGCTGTTGGTTGGGGAACGGTGGTTACTCTCGTCCCAGCCCCCCCTCTTCTTGGACGAGAGTTGTCTTTTCCCATCAACTCTGGGCAGTTAACTCTGAAGTGGTCGAGCTTACCACAATACAGGCAGCATCTCTCCCTCATGCACCATTCTCTTTCAGCCTGTGACAGTCTGGCCCTTCCCAACTGCTTCTGGTCCTTGACTTCAAGTGGACGGGAATGGAATCTGTGCGTCCCCCCAAAGCGTGTGGCTCGGACAGCCGACTACCTCTCCGACGGCGTACCTGTCTGCGCTCGGCTTTTACCGGATATTGCGCGGTTTTGTCCACTTCTGATTCGCCATGTTCGAATAGGACTCCAAGTTCGCTTGGTAGCCAGATTCCCTTAAGCCAGTTCACTCTCCTTGAGCTCCTGGGATAGGTTCCATGGTTTGAAAACGTTTCCTCCTCAGAGACTCGTTGGCTGTCTCCTTTCCCACGCCTCAGTCTGTTCCTTGCTCTGCTATGGTGCGGCATCTTCAATTTGCGAAAGTTCTGCCATTGCACTACCTGTCCCTTGAGCAATCTGTAGCTACTTTCCTGTCTCCTGTTGGTCACCCGCGTCCCCACCGGTAGGTGATGAAGACCCTTTCCTCATCTCTTGCAGACATATTTGCACTCGTCCAGTTAAGTGGGGAATGCTTGCATACGGTGCGATATGCCCGCTCTTCCACAGATCCGTAGCCCAGTTCCTAGTGCTTGTTCGGGCTCGTGAGCATAGTTGATGATGTATAATGTGCTCCTACCGGTGCTGATTCGCTGTGTGGAAATAGCAATGTTATGGGAGGTTGTAAACCAATTTCAAAGATTGTACTGAGGGGCTGAAGCCCTACACCTCTCAGGATTCCCATCATACTTCCGGTGCCGGCAGTCGTGGCTCTGGTAGAGGTCGCCTGAGACGGTGTTTGGACCTTCTATCAGCTGGAACGGATGGCGGGATTACTATCCGGAGAGGCCTTGGGCCTAGCCTGCTCACTCCGGGACTGCGCTGCAGTACCTAGCTAGGCTCTGTCGTCATGTCGGTGAATGGTTGTTCTGGCTTGACCATACCGGCTGGTCCGCTAAATAGACGATCCACCACTGGAGAGCCGGGGCAGCCATTCGCAACTTTGCTTGTCCTTGTTTTTGCTTCCCGACTTCATGGTTTCCGTCTTGGCTGTGCTGGTGTCTGAGGCGCGGTTTCGAACTCGGTGTCCCTCGCTAAGGGTCAACCGATCTGTCTGTCTCCCGTCAGTACTCCCATACTAGCTCTTCTCTATAGTGGATGACAGTCGATAGAGGGATCCAAGGGCAGAGGCATAACAGATAGACTTAGATAATTGAACAAAAGTTTTACTGGAGTGGTCCAAGTTCAAACGTACAACAAAAGGGAAGCCGTGCTTTCATAGAAAAATGCAAGAAATAAAAGATGCGCAAAAGGCAAAATTTCAATAAACTAGCTTAGGTGGTGAGGAAACACAGGCGCAGTAGGCTCAAGACTGAACGCAGGTGAGCAAATGGGGCACGCTTAAATGGGCCAACATTAATTGGGTAAAGACACATGGCTGTGGGCATTCAAGTCCTAATGAGTAGTGATGTATCTATCAACAGAAGCTAGGGCCACCTAGAGGCTAGGAGTGTTATTGCATAGAACCAGTGTAAGCGAAATGATGGGGAGTGTTACTAGTTAGTGCCAACTAGAGGTTGGGATAGTCATTGCAATCAGGGAGAGTTCTTCCAAGCTGGGCCTTACAAATAATAACTTGAATCTAGCTTGCGCCAACAGTTGTACACAGAAGCAGTGCATATGCCTCGGTTGACGCGACTTGTTGGTCTGCATGACGGTCCTTACGTGCTTGCATCACTTTGCGCGCTCAAAAGTGCTAACGTGGAGCGCAATGGTGAGATCAACAAAACACTGGTCATAAATTAGAAGTACAAAACGAGGATTTGTAAAGTAGAACGTCAGAGGATTTCGATGTAAGCCAAGAGGAGACTTGCTAAACTAAGGAAACTTTGCTTCCTTTGCTCCTCTTAACAAACTGGTTTTGACGAGACTCACCGTGCCTGCCTCACCGCTGACCTCATACATCATCATCCTGGAGCTGCTTCCGTGTAGGACTGTTTGCGCAAGCTACATTAAAGTGATTATTTTTAAGTTTTGAATATGGATATTTTTCTTACAAAAATGCATCGATTCGCTACAGGAAGTCTTTGTTCACTCCCCGGTGCCATGTGAGACACTTTTTTAAAATGGATGGCTGATTTTTATTTTTAACCCTTTTATTTCTTTTGGACGCTGCCTGCCACACCCGTGAGTTGCGTAAAAACAGCTGAAAATCTAAGACAATTTTAATATAGACCTTTATGTATGACTGACGTTTCATTCATACATGCCTACGCACCTTACAGGTTCATTGACATCTACAATCACTGGAATCAAGTAATCTAGACCCATTTCGGCACTGTAATTTAGATTGATTTTCATATTGTATAATACAAACTTGTGGAGATAAGAGTCACTTTTTATGTACGTTAGTATTTAGTTCGTAACCTGACCACCGGTGGTGTGCACACAGGTGTCAGTGGTGGTTTACTAGCCCCAACGATGCAACCGAGGTCGAAGGAAGGTACCACCCACCAACTGGGCGGCAACTGTAAGGTCGGCAAGTAGCGGGTTGCCACGACATCACAAATGAAAAAAACCTGGAACAAAAAGTACAAACTTTTTCCAGTTATCATCTATCACAGATGCCCAGCAGTCTTCAAACTGCCTTTTATTTTCCCTGAACATGTTTTTCCTCAAACAATACTGTGCTACATCTATTCTCAGGAGCTGAGTGTGGTGCTTTTGTGAAAGTTGATACAAAATGCTCTGTTTTCACTCTGTGATAGACACAAATAATGGAGGAGCCGGAGAACGAGTGCGTACCATAGAAAGTCGAATATCAGGAGCATTGAAAGTTGTTTATTGAGAGTACGTGAAAGAGAGAGATACCAGAGGATACGCTAGACTCAGGCGAACATCTGTACTTTGTGTCAGAGTTTGGCAGAGTGCACATTGAGATGTTGTGTCAGAGTGAATAAACAGTTGCTTTATAGAAAGGCAGATTACGAGCATAAGGAGCCGTCTAAATGAATGCCTGGTTTCCCTCAGGCTTGATGAACTGGGATAGTCATGCTGTGTCAAGCAATATAGCTTCATGTAGATGATTAACTACTTGGACAGATGAAAAACCATACTGATTGCTGATCACTCAGCGGCAGCAGATCTTTGTCTACTGCTTTAATAATATCTATTCTTTAAAGTGGACCCAATTTCTTAAATGTGAAATATTTCAGCATTTCAACGTTTAAAGTATTATGAAATAATTGGATTTTAGATGTCACCCATATCTCAGAGGAAGGTGAAATCCAGGGCAGGATGTTGCAATATTCATATCGCTAAGACAGAACTTAGGCCAATAAAAGAGTCAGTTCTCTCTCTCAAATAGCGTACATTAAATAATCCAATTTAGTGTTTTGCTGTCTTATCTCTTGCTTTCCAGTTGCTGCTCTGTGCTCAGCATGAACAAACCTGCATGTCGTAGCCCACTGTGTTATATTGTTTAACAGATGCCATAGAGCAACCAACCAGACCCACTTTATATTACGTGTCGTCATCTACTACTGAGTGCACTTATTGTGTACATGCATGTTTTTACATTGTACTTATGTTTGAAAAATACATGCATGTAATTACAGCTGTAATTTATTTCGGTGACCAACATGTTCTCACTCCCAACTCATCACATATTGACACTTGGTCAGGACCCCTTGGCGTCGCTTTCTGATGCTCAAGGTACCCCTTAAGCATAATTTTTTAATGCACAGGGGTATCATTTTAGCGTCACTTTTCGATGTGCAGGGTCCTCCACTGCTTTCAGTTATTTGCATTAATTTAATGGTTTGCAATTTGCATGCATTTGTAAAAAATAGAAAAATTTTATATAAATTTATACTTTCATTGGAGCACCTAACACCACCCCTACCCTAAACCTACCCACTTCTAAACAATATAAAATATAAAAAAACACGTAACAGGCAAATAAAAGTACAGTCACAAGTATTTATTGCAAAAGCAGACCATAAAAAAGCAGTATAAAAGCATTACAAACAAACCATGTTGCATTCCAAGTCTTCTGAAGCCATACAATATCTTTATGCGAAGAAGAGAGTAAAACATATGGTTTTAATTGATGAAAATGATCTTGCTCCGTTAACATGCTCACATCTCATTCAAAAAGATACTCCCGTACTTTAGTATGACGCAATTGGTCACGTGACACACAAGAGCCAATGGCATTTCACAACCAAGGCTGATGTAAGGCTTCTTCTGATGGCAATGTTAGAATTTGCGCACAGAGTGCACACAGGATCTGGCTGGTACAGCGGATGGAGAAGGTAATCCGCTCTATCCTCCACAAATCAATCGTTGCCATGGAAAATCACACCCCCAACATATATGCACTACTGGCAATATTATTCCCCATATATCGTTAATTATACACTAAATTCCGAGTGCCTTTCGTGTCTGCATATTGACACCAAAGGTTTCTAAAGGAGGACTCTGCACATCGAAAAATTACACTAAAGGGGTACCCTGTGCATCAGAATGTGACGCTAAAGGGTCCTGACCAAGCGTCAATATGTGACGAGTCGGGATTCCTTAATCCTACCCCAAACCTAAATTTAGCAAATACATTACTAACTACTAATAAGCAGCAAATCAGGAGTTTATTAAGGCAAAAGTCGTAGTTAATAGTTAGTTAATAATGAGAATTGTCCTTAAAATAAAGTCCTTAATCCTGAGTTTCTTTATAATTACACTGTTAACCCACCCTTAAACCTACCCATACGACCAAACCTGTCCCTAATCTTACCCATATCTCACCTCAATAGCAACAAAAGTGATTTACAATACAACAAGAACATGGTAAGTACACTGTACCAAACAATTACTCTTTTTGATGTAATTACATAGTAGTTAAAGTAGTTATAAAGTGGAACCACTGACTCCCTTAATACCAGCAACACCCCATCTCTTTGAACACTACTCTTTAGCCAGGCTCCCTGCCTGAAAGATCATGAGACAGGTGAGATTTCTATTTGACCGGTCAAGATAAGTTGGAGTGCTGGGTCCCTCCCTGGTATAGGTATGAGAGAGATGGGTTACAGGCTGCATACTGGACTAAGCGTGAAAGAGGTAGGAATCAGGCTGCTGACTGAAGTGGGCATGAAAGAGATAGGACACATTATTCTGACTTGAATCAAGTACTCAAAGAAAGAGTTGAGGCACTGTAACTACAGGGCAGGCATTGTGTGATGAGGCATATCTTAGGTTATTAGAGCCTCATCAACACTGCTGTTAAATGGCAAGCAAGCATCTCCTCAGGAGACTGGTTTCTTCCCTGTGGATTCACAACAGTGTCTTTGCAGATCCAGCAAGCAATACTCAGCTGTCAGGCCCACTCCGGTGGGAGAATGTGTCACAATTGATGGACCAGGATTCCAGGCTGCTGAATTGTCTGTGATACTGAGGGAAGCAAGGATATGACACCATGAGATGCATGAACCCCTCAGCCCGTGGCCCTCAGGGAATGCACCATCACTACAGGACCTGGACCAAACTCTCCTTTGCACTCCTTGGCTTTCACTGAAAGTGTTTCCACAGCAAGGACACCAAAGTAACTTCAGTTCTCTTTATATTCTTCACAGATACATTATTCCTCCATATTTAAGACTTCATATTCAGCAAACTTACTATATCTTGTGAAGATAAACACATTTCTAGTAAAGCTGGTTGAGCAAAGAAGTCTTGCTGTTTACTAATTATGAAGACTAAGGACAACAGTAAACCAGCATCTCATGCCAATGATCAGGATTCAAAATATGCAGAATAAGCATCACTGCTCTTCAGCTTCTTTTGACAAAAATAGTATATCTGTTCATTGAAGGGCTAAAAGAGAATCCCGTCCTTTATACTTTCAGTTGTGTTTTTGTTGATGAGGAAGGCAGACATTGTATCTGCCTATAAATGTCTTTCCTTGTATCTGTTGTTAGATTATTTACTGAAAATTGCTGAAGGTACAGTGATCTCGGTCAATCAATGTTCTTTCTACACTTTGTCTCTGACATTCGATTCTCAGGCCAAGGAGAGGGTAACCTATAGGTCTGATTATTTTATCATACTGGATTTTGTTTTTTAATCGCCACTCTCTTTTTTGATCTCAAGTTCCATTCGTTTGAACTCTATAATACAGCTCTTTCAGTCAATATATAGACAGATGCTTTAAACTTCCTTTATTATTCAGCTAGGTACTCAAACCTATACATCTGTACAAACCTGTATACCTATACATTCACATCTCATATCAGATGCTTCACTCCAACTCCTGTAAATCAGAAGGAAAGCAAACAAATTTTGTCTTGAAAAGATCTATCCTAGATCCGCAATATTTCTAATGTTTGTAATGCATTTCATCACATTTAATGTTCAGTCCCATCGCCTACCTTCCTTCCTACCACTAATTCACAGTCACATCAGGAGAAACCTCCAGACCCTACAGTATCATGTTTCGTCTTTACCGCCTTAGTGATCCTCTCTATCGACTCTTTTTGGTGCATGTTGTTAGATACTGAGTTGTAAACACACTGTAGCATTTTGAGGCTTTGTACATCCAGCTGCATCCCTCCACTTGCCGAAGAGATATGTTTTGCCTCTTCTCCACCTTCTGCACATTTATGTCAGACTTCAAGCCTTGTCAATCACACACTTCTGAACTTCAAACTGCATAGATGAATGCCAGGTCAGTATTAAACATGTTTACTTCCTACCTGCTATAAAAATATGCTAAAAAAGGTCACTGACCTGACCCTGCACCCAAACCCCTGGGGTACCGCTGGGATTAATGCAGGAACTCATGCTACTTCCATCTACACCAATTTATCTTAGCAGTCATTTATTACAAGGCTTATATGACTGGTATATCAAAAACACATTCGTTTGTCCACTTTCTTTTCTGCTTTTGCAATTTTAGGATGTCTACATGTCAAATTATGCTATAGTGGTTCCCAACCCTGCCCCTGCATGCCCGAGGAACAGTACACATTTTGGTCGTCTCCCTAATCAGATAAACCTGATGCATTGCATCAGCTTGTTATTAGAATCCTGAATAACTGATATTAGTTACTCTTGTTCGAAAACCACAATGTCTGTTCCTCCCTACTTTTACTTTTATAATGACTGACCCTTTTTTATGGACCACATTAGAACAAATTCCTGGTGGCTCTTCCACAACAACCACATCCAGGCTGCAGTAATTTCACATCTCCCTCCTAGCCAGCATCATACATACATATTCCCTCACTGCACAGCTTGGTTTTAATGAATAGAGATTCCCACATTACGCCTCTTCTCAGTTCTCTTCACTGACTGCAAGTACTTACTTGAATTCAATTCAGAATAATTCCTGGCTTACACTTGTGTAAATTACCTAGCACTCCACAATATTAAGCCTTACATCCCAGCCACTCTATATGTCTATGCAAACCGTACATGTTCAATAATTACAGACATTGACAACAACTTCTGTATTATTTATGCAACAGGTATATTTACATCATGGACTGGGTTCACCTGTATTTTGTGATTGCATCTTAAACTGACCATTAGCATTTGCTCATCATAGATCAATACTATACAAACAGTATAGACTGGACATTATTTGTCTTCAGTCCAGTAACAATAGACCCACCCAAGGGAGTCTTTGCGGGTCCTCAGATGTCCTTGAATACTCAGCCTGGTTGTATTATCCCCTTTTAAACAGATCACAAAGTATTTGGGATTAAAACACCAATGATAAATTATTTTTGGCAAATTGCACGTTTTGGCACATGTGTGCAAATTATTAAGTACAATTGTCTACAATTTGCACAATAACTAAATACACATGGCTTATTGATCAGAATGGATACGTTTATTCTCAGTGAATTTGACAACTTCTAAACATTCTTTCATCGCGTGGGTCATCACATGCAAACTAATCCATTCAGTTATCAAAATCTGTCAGACATGCGTGTATTCCATAAATATCTGACACGTAATGTCTGTGAAGTGGGCAAAATGCTGTGTCATTAGGGTTGTAGGCGAAGGAATTATATTCAGAATGTCTTGAAACATTTCCTTTTTTTTTTTTTTTTTTTTTACTTTGAGGATTTTGGGGAACTTTGGAAAAGTTTGAAAAATGTTCAAAGAAAAACTTTTGGAAAGTTTCCAGAAATTTACCCGAAATTTTCTGGCCCTTTTGCAACACTAATTGGCATTGTAAGGAAATAGGAATCAACTATGCAATCAACCAAGTTGGACGCATAGGAGTTTGCCCAGCACAATCACCACCATTTTCGAACAAGGAGGAACATCACAACCCTAAACAGCAGCAGCTACAGCAGTAATGCATAAATACATTTATATTTGTACATTACATATATCTGTAGAAATTATATAAACTGAAAAATAACATCCTGTTGTGGAAGAGCAGTAAAACGTTGAAGATGATTGCAATGGTGAATTGTGGTGGAATTTTTCAGGTCTTTGACACAATAACTAGGTTTTGAAGCATAAATTAAATGTTTTGGGTGAGTATGGAGGAAATGTAATTTTTATCTTAATCATTATTATTATTATTGTTAGTTTTATTTGCTTTACCAAAGAATGTAATTATCTTCTGCTGATGCCTTATTAACATGCTTGAGTTTTCGATGAGGCTGTGAGAGATAACAGGAAATCTTTTGATGTGTGTGTGTGGTAAGAAAAAGTGGGAAATGTTATTTGGACCTGCTTTTTTAGAGATGATTTGCTTAAATATGTAGGTACAGATGCATCTAGGGGAATAGTAGATACCTTAAAGGACACATTTGTTGAATATGCGACATTGTTGGATGAAGTAGAAGCATCCGGATCTCTTTGTCACACTCTGCAGCCAATCTGTATGACTGTTGACCTTTTCTTGCAAAAAAAATTAATCTTCAAAAGAATTTTTGATTCATGCCTTTACTAAAATAGACAATTGCCATGACAGTGAGTTACATTTTGCAGACATGCAATAGAGTTCTGATGTTTCATCAAACAGTTGTGACAACTGCACTTAAAGTTTAGCGAATGTTAAGAAAAGTTTGAGTTTTGAAAAATGTTCCAAAGCAATTGAGAAAAACTGCACGTGTGCAACATGCAAAAAGATGAACGTTAGTCCCAGTATCTCCTGCATTTGTTTTAGTAGCAGCAATAGGAGAAACTCATTAGTGGTCCTTGCCATTATGTGTGTGTAAATTTTTTGCATGTTGGATGATAAAATGGGCAAAATCCTACAGAATTACATTGTAAGAGGTACTTGGCTCTTTGGATCAGTAAGCAACCTTTTCGCAAAGACCATGAGAAGTACTAGTGCCCTAGAAACCATTAGCAACCCAAATAGCATTTTTTTTTTCATGAAGGTACTCATACATTTCATTCACTACAAATTATCATGTAATATATGCTTGCAATATATGCTTACTGCATTTTAAAAATGACACATGGGCACATGTGACTTGCTGTTGCAAAGTATTTTGCTGAGTGCAAAAATCCTCCTGTTAAGATGATTTGTCATTTTTGTATAATTACACAGGGCTGTCAGGGCGACACACTACAGCTGCCTGCAATTACATCTGCACATCAGCTGCTGCACTTACATAAGCGAAAACCACAATCAGCTTCCAGAACAAAGTCTCTGGTAAAGATGATAGATGTGGTCTGGTATATATATATTATATATATTCTATCTATTATATATATATATATTCTAATATATATATATATATACTACAAATATACAGAAGTGAGTACACACCTCACATTTTTGTAAATATTTATTATATCTTTTCATGTGACAACACGGAAGAAATAGCACTTTGCTACAATGTAAAGTAGTGAGTGAAATTGGATAAAAGTGTAAATTCGGAACATCAAAATAACTCAACACACAGCAACAAAAAAACACACAGCCATTAATGTCTAAACTGCTGGCCACAAAAGGGAGTACACCCCTAAGTGAAATTTCCAAATTGGGCCCAATTAGCCATTTTTTTCCCCGGTGTCATGTGACTCATTAGTGGTACAAGGTCTCAGGTGTGAATGGGGAGCAGGTGTGTTAAATTTGGAGTTATCGCTCTCACTCTCTCATACTGCTCACTGGAAGTTCAACAAGGCACTTCATGGCAAAGAACTCTCTGAGGATCAAAAAAAAAAGAAATGTTGCTCTACATATAAAATGGCGTAGGCTATAAGAAGATTGCCAAAACCCTGAAACTGAGCTGCAGCACGGTAGACAAGACCATACAGCGGTTTAACAGGACAGGTTCCACTCGAACAGGCTCGCCAGGTCGACCAAGAGTGAGTGCACTTGATCACCAATCATATCAGAGGTTGTGTTGGGAAACAGATGTATGAGTGCTGCAGCAGGTGAAGAGGTTGAGGGGGGTGGGGGGTAACCTGTCAGATGTTCAGGCACCCTACGCCGCACTTCATCAATGGTTTGCATGGCTGTCGTCCCAGAAGGAAGACTATTTTAAAGATGATGCACAAGAAAGCCCGCATACAGTTTGCTGAAGACAAGAAGACTAAGGACATGGATTACTGTAACCATGTCCTGTGGTCTGATGAGACAAATATAAACTTATTTGGTTCAGATGGTGTAAAGCGTGTGTGGAGGCAACCAGGTGAGGAGTACAAAGACAAATGTGTCTTGCCTACAGTCAAGCATGGTGATGGAAGTGTCATGGTCTGGGGCTGCATGAGTGTTGCCGGCACTGGGGAGCTACAGTTCATTGAGGGAACCATGAATCCCAACATGTACTGTGACATACTGAAGAAGAGCATGATCCCCTCCCTTCGGAGAATGGAGGCCGCAGCGGCAGTAGTATTCCAAACCATGATCAGAACCTGCTAAAGAAGTGAGGGTGAAAGGTGATGGCTGGGCAAGCATGGCATCCTCAAATGGAAGGTGGGGAGTAGCAAGGTCCTACATCACCAAGCTCCGTGGTGTCGTAAGGGAGGAGTTGAAAGAAGACTCCAGTGGAACCTGTGAAGCTGGTGAATCCATGCCCAAGAGGGGTAAAGGCAGTGCTGGAAATAATGGTGGGCGTACAAAAATTATTGACATTTGGGCCCCCCCCCAATTTGGACATTTCATAAGGGGTTGTACTCACTTGTGGCCACGGTTTAGACAATTACTGGATGGGTGTTGAGAGGATTTGAGGGGACAGCAAAAGTTACACTGTTTATACAAGCTGTACACTCACTATTACCATTGTAGAAGTGTCGTTTCTTCAGGGTTGTCCTACGAAAATATATATATAATAAAATTTTACAAAAATGTGAGGGGTGTACTCACTTGTGTGAGATACTGCATATACATATATGTATATACTAATATTAGATCCATATATACCTCAGTATAATTTTATGAATTAGAGTTGAGAAAGTTTACATTACGTGTATGCACGAGTGTGCTTGCAATAGTTTTTATAGTATTATTATTTATTATTTTTTATTACTTTCAGTGTTTTAAGTAAAGCTGAAGTGTTCATTGTGGTGGGGATGTCGTTTTTCGAAAGTAAGACCTGGGAAACGTTTTTGATACCCTGCTTAAAAACAGTCATTATTTTTTGCAGTCCTGTTCATGATGCTTTGGTGCAAAAATAAAATCACTTTTATATAATGTCACTTTTAAAAACCTTAGTTTTTACAAAAAAGCTTTGAAAAGTTTAGGCCAAAGCCAAACATTTTATAAAACTAAAGTAATTAAAGACTTGAGAAAGAGACTTTGGTGAAACCATTATGCGTAAAACATTTTTAAACATCGGTTTAAAGATTTTTTTTTTTACAATAGTGAATTACCTCACAAATGGAAAACGTCATACTTCACACAATGATTTTAAAGAGTTTCCTCTGCACTTTGCTCAGAGGGAACTTATTTTATGAATAAAGAATGCTGATTGGAGAAATGTGAAGCTGCATGATTTAAACAGCTAATAATGAAAGAATCTGATCATTAACAGTTTAGTGGAGGGAAGTAAGGATTGCCTTTGTTAGTCAGCTTTGTATTTGATAAGAGCGTAATGAGAGAACAGAAACGTTATGAAACATTATGAAATAACTGATAAATGCACTTAAAAAATAAGAGTTGTATGGAATACATTGACTAACATCAACAGCAAAAGGTGCAGTATGGAAACCATTTTATCCTTTGAATAGACCTAATAAGCCAATTATTTAGTTATGCTAACTATGCATGATTGTGTGGTTAGTTGCATTTTACTATTTGCGTTTAGCATCATTTCAGTTATTATCAGAATATACTTTGACCCAATTTTAGGAAGCGACTCAACTGTTGAGCACCGTTGGACTAAACAATATGTAATGTAACATAATGGCCTTCATCTCTGTCTCTTCTCTTCCTAATTTTTTTTTATTTTGGGTGAGCTATTCCTTTCATACTTTTGCATATAGCTGGACCTATGCAGATCATGTAAATTCATTGATTTTAAGGACTGTGTAGTCCAGCGCAATCCAATCTGAGAACTGAAGCCACTGATAACCACTGGTTTACGTGAATAGTTAATATAAAATACTCTTTTATTTCTGTCATAAATGCCACATGATCCCATAAAGACCAATTAGGCATCATGCTGCAAAATTAATTCAGTTATCAAACAGAATATAATCGTATACCCACTGGGGTACAATTTGTGAGTCTGGTCAGATAATAATTATCTAAATTAAATTAAACTAAATTATCACTTTATTTATGTTTACTCAAAAAGATGCTCTCCGTTAAAACTAGGGAAAGTTGGAGTTGTATGTGACATTAGAATAAGCACTGAATTTCAAGCAAAATGTCACTGTTTACTAAACAATGAACATCTGCTTTAGGAGGCACTGGGGATAAATACCAACATGACTGAATACAAATGGAGGTATTTGTATGTAAAGTGTAATTTAAGCACTCATACATTTTCATACATTTAGTTAAGTGATCACCCTGTTTTCACCCATTTTCCTGTGTGGTGCTCCAGCACAAAAATTTAGAAGCTGCTCATCCGTGCAGGTAACAGTGTCCCCAATGAGGAAGTGCATGGCAGAAACCGCCAGTGTAAGGTTTGATTTTGAAAAGCAAGAGGGGGAGAAGACGTGAAATGAGATTTGGGGAAGGTAGAGATAGAAGAGAGGCAGAGGAAAATGTGTGAGTCATTGGATCTGACCCAAATGTCAACTTTTCTGCCACACTGAAACCTCAGGGCTTGTGAGATGAAAGAAGCGATGATTCTGGGTCAGCAAATGTAACGTGCATTTTTATTTTCTACTTCATCACTTTCTGCTTTGGGTATAATACAAAAGAACAGTTTGACTAGCGTTAAAAAATGTTTGCAGTCTCGCATGAAACACAAAGTGAAACCTGCTGCCTACATCGAACCTCATGGTGCTGTGGAAGTGGTCATACTAAATACATTTTTATGTTAGATAAAACAAATATTAATTTATATGACTCTGTTGAAAAAGAAAAAAAGTTGGAGCAATGTGGTACCAACAAATGAGGTCTATATAGTACCTGGCGAGCATGAGGGGTGAGAGGGTTACTTATAAAATGTATTCCCTTACATTTACAAATTACATCATTAAAAAAGTATTCAGTAATGTAATCCAAGTACCACAATATAAAAGTGATGTAATCTGATTACTTCAAGTTACATATGTAAATATGTAAAAGCAATATCTAAGTACTTTTATTTAATTATGACTTTAAAATTAAAACGATTAAAAAATATTGTAAAACTATTTGAAACCATTAAAAATCGTGTCTTGTTTCATCATAGTTATTACAGCCCATATATATACTGTATATATATTTATAAGATAATTTATAACTATATATATTGCAGACATCTAGGGCTATACAGTTTAGCAGTCTTATTTATTTTTAAATTGTTATTTCTTTAACATGTACAAGTAAAATTAAATATAGTTTATACACAACATTAAAAAATGTACACCATGTACATATTAGTCTATTTTAAAATAAGCCTGGTAAAAATAAACAATAAGTATGTTATTTCCTTTATCCTCTTTGAAAACAAAATAACTGTGAAATTTCCAGACATGAAAACGTTTTTCCCGGCAGGAAGCATCGTAATTAACTGTAGCGGCGTCTTATCCCTCGTTTGAGTAGAATAATTGTAGACGGGTTTTATTTACTCACGCACCAGCAGGTGGCTAACGTGAGTCAACATGATAGTCAACAGAACCAGGAACTATAATGAAGTAGCGCTAAATATAGCGTTATATGTCACAAAACTCATTTAATTTTAAATGAAACAAATGCAATCCTGATAGTATTCCCACTTTTTACAAAATATAACTGTAATCTGAATACTTTGTTTTTTGATGTAACTGTAATGAGTTACAGTTACTAGATTTGTGTATCCTGATTACGTAACGCCATTACATGTATTCCGTTACTCCCCAAACCCTGGCGAGCATTAACTGGTGAAATACATAATATAATGAAATATTAGCGATACTTGTTACACAGCTATTGCAGGTGTAGTGTAGTTACAACTGCTACCACTAGAGGCTAACGGAGCCAACAATTTAAAATGTTAAATTTTCTTTCCTTTTCAAGAATTTGTTTCTTTCTCTCTCCCTTGTGCTGTGCAGCTATTAAATTACCTTCGTTGAGATCAAGCTAAGAAAGTGGTGCTGTAAGGCAGAGTATTGACTGATAATAAGCAGACTTCTACAGCTCCTGATTGATTTCTAGCCCCCAACGGGACAGAAAAAGCAGCAACAATGAAGACAGCCAAATTATTTAGAGGAGCTTAGAAAGGCCTACCAAAGCTTTTCCGTTGGAGCATGCTGAAATTTCCCAAGTGCCATGATCAATATGGCCTTTCTTAAGACAGCAGAGGAAAAAGGGACCTAATGATTGATCAACTGTTGGTCCTTTACTGCATATATAAGTCCATATATATTTGGACACAGGCACAGTTTTTATTATTTTAGCTGCTGACCAAAACATATTCAAATTACAGTTATATAATGAATATGGGCTTAAAGTGCACACTATGAGCTTTAATTTGATTCAGCTCTTTAATATGTACCTCCCCCCTTTTTCAAGGGACCACAAGTAATTGGACAATTGACTCAAAATCAATTTCATGGACAGATGTGGGCTATTCCTACATTATTTCTACATCAATTAAGCAGGTAAAATGTCTGGAGTTGATTCTAAGTATGCCATTTGCATTTGGAAACTGTTGCTGTGAACCCACGTCATGTGGTCAAAGGAGCTCTCTAACTTCAAAATCAAAACAAATCCATTAAGAGAGATAGCTTGAACATTCGGAGTGGCCAAATCAACAGTTTGGTACATTCTAAGAAAAAAAAAGAATGCACTAGTGAGCTCAAAAACATAAAAAGGCCTGGACGTCCATGGAGGACAACAGTGGTGGATGATCGGAGAATCATATCCATGGTAAAGAAAAACCAGCCATTCACAACCAAGAGAAGAACACTCTCCAGGAGGTAGGTGTCACTGTTAAAGTCTACAATCAAGAGAATACTACACGAGAGCAAATACAGAGGGTTCACCACATGGTGCAAACAAGGCCAAATCTTTGCCAACCAGAACCAGATTGACGGGAAGAAAAAAAAAGTGTATAGAAAGCTTGGAACAGCTCATGACCCAAAGCATACAACATCATCTGTTAAACATGGTGGAGCAGTGTGATGGCATGAGCATGCATGGCTTCAGTGACTCTGAGTTACTGGTGTTTAGTGATGATGAGACAGAGGACAGAAGCAGCCGGAAGAATTCTGAAGTGTACAGGGATATACACTCTGCCCAGATTCAGTCAAATGGAGCTAAGTTGATTGGGTGGTGCTTCATAGTACAAATGGACGATGACCCAAAACATATAGCAAAAACAACCCAGGAGTTTTTGAAGGTAAATAAGTGGAATGTTCGGCAATGGCTAAGTCAATCTACTGATCTCAATCTCATTGAGCATGCATTTCACATGCTGAAGACAAAACTAAAGTCAGAAAGACCCACAAACAAACAACAACTGAAGTCAGTTGCAGTAAAGGCCTGGCAAAGCATCACAAAGGAGGATGTCTTTGGTGATGTCCATGAGTTCCAGACTTAAGGCAGTCATTGTCTGCAAAGGATTCTCGACAAACTATTAAAAATGATTATGATGATAAATTATGATAAAATAAAATAATTACATTTGAGCCCATGAAAATGAGGAGACTGCGTATAAAAATTGTTGTAATTCCTAAGAATTTTATGTTATATTTTATTCAAACCCTTGAATTAAAGCTTAAAGTATGCACTTCAATTTCATCTTGATTGTTTAATTTTTTATTCTGTTCTGGTGGCATACAGAGTCAAAATTATGAAAATTGTGTTATTGTCCAAATATACAGAGGAGTTCAGTCCATATAACTGTGTATACTCTGCATATTCAAGCCATTTGAGAGAATGAGTTGGAGACTGGCTAATTAATATTGACATTCCCTTGTCACTTGACAGAATGTAGGAAAAACATATTTAACAGTGTAAAAAAAACTGCCAAACAATGGTATTTTTCTGCAAATCTGTTGCAATTGCGAAAGGATTAAGGTGAGCGATTCTTGCTGTATTGCTATGAATTGTCATTTTTTTACATTCTCATTGGTTTGTTGGCATGTGGGTGATTTCATGCACAAGAAAATCTGTCCACAAATTACTCGCCCAAGCCGAAAAATGTGCTGTTGCTGCCAGATCTTGATTATATGGAAACCTTTTTCTGCCACTGAATAAAAAGATTTTGCGACTTTTTATTTCACAATTCTGACTTTTTTCTTGCAATTCTGAGTTTAAATCTTACATTATGCGTTTATAGCACGCAATTGAGACTGACATCACGCTATCTGATTTTGCAATCAGTGCAAACTTGCAATTCTGAGAAAAAAGTCAGTCTTTGTATCACGTAATTCTGAAAAGTCAGAATTGCAAGATGTAAATTCGCAACTGCAAGAAAAACAGTCACAGTTACCTTATATTTAGAGCTGGAAACAGGCTTTCATAGATTACTAAAAATATCACACTGTCCAATGCTAAATGTGTCACTTATGTGTCCGTTAAAGGATTTTTAGGCTGCATTAATTAGGACAACCGGAACCGGGAACACATCCCATAACACCCGATGTACTCGCTACAGGGTTAGAAGAATGGCATCTATGCTAATATTAGTCTGTTTTTTTCTTATTCTGAGGTCACTGTAGCCACCATATCCAGTTTGTATCCAGATCAGATGGTCACTGCTGTTACCCGGATCCAGTACGTATTCAGACCAGATGGTGGATCAGCACCTAAGGACCTCTACAGCCCTGAAAGACAGCGGAGACCAGGACAACTAGATGAGCCCCAGATACAGATCCCCTGTAAAGACCTTGTCTCAGACGACCACCGAGACAAGACCACAGGAACCAGATGAGTCCTCTGCACAAGGTGACTTTGCTGCAGCCTGGAATTGAAATGCTGGTTTCATCTGGCCAGAGAAGAACTGGCCCCCCCGAATGAGCCTGGGTTTCTCCCAGGTTTTCTTCTCCTTCGTCACCGATGGAGTAGTTGGTTCTTGCCGCGTCGCCTCTGGCTTGCTTAGTTGGGACACTTCATTTCCAGCGATATCGTCGACTTGATTGCAAATGATTGCAAAGATACTATTTAAACTGAACTGAGCTGGATGATGACATCACTGATTTCAATGATGAACTGTCTTTTACTGAAAAATGAGTGTTTACTATTGTCATTGTGCATTATTAAGACTATTTTCCTATTTAATGCTGTAAAATTGCTTTTGACACAATCTGTATTGTTAAAAGCGCTATATAAATAAAGGTGACTTGACTTATGTCTCATTATATGACATGTAAAGCATCATACAGCTTGGCCCTTTCAAAAAAATGTATGCATTATTTATGTTTTAATAATGTGTTATATGCATAAGAATATACCAATACTACTACTACTGTAGTACTACTACTACTACTACTATTAATCAGCAGCAGCAACATGACTAAACATTTCACCTTGAAAATATATATTTAATAACTTTAAATAAAATAATATGTAATCATATAGATGCACTCACACACCATTTAGCATTGTGATATTTCTTCCAGAGTGTTTCTGGTGTGCAGCAGCATTTACTCCAAGATCTCAGTATGGTCTGTGCATATATTTAATTGTGCAAGGTTGCTTTTGGTAATGCTGCATTGCATTCAGAAACTTGGCTACCATATTGAGAGGCAACTTGTGAAACAATTGCGCCTGATTCTTAACAGATTTTTAAACCTGTATTAAGCACTCTGCCTCCAATTATCAAAGCGCATGGGATGTAAGGGGTCTAATCATTAATTTTAGGCACCTTCATTCTGAATTGTGTTTTTTTGAGGGGCTGAGGGGGTGAGTTGGGGTCTAAAGAATAACAAGTGGGCACTTTAATCAGCAATTTAGCTCAAAGTGAAAAGGTAAATTATGCCTATGGATTGCCTTTTGGTGTCTGGATTAAAAGAAAATGAATAATTCAATATATAGTTATGTATGCATGGGGAAATGCCAATGTGAGTAAAGTAAGTCACAAACAGATGTCTTCCTTATAACTTTTGTAAGAAAATCAGATGATTATAAAGGGACATTGGAAGTTTCCAGTTGTTACTTGCCCTCAGGGAATTTAGAATGTGAGGCTTGTTTTGTTCTTGAGCAAAATACATGAACAAGTCAACACTCTTTGCCTTTGTAAATCAATATTTAATTCTGCAGCCGTCGTGCTGCTCAAGGATCTAAAGGTACAACCATATGCCTGAGACTCAACGTGATGTATGTGATGTTTTGACTTGCACATAAATTTCCGCCTGCCTCTCTTATAGTCTTGTCTAGTGTCTCTGTTTTAGAGAGAGATCAATTACAGCTCTCTTCAGGTCAATCAAGGCTGCACAAACACACATTCTTCTTCTGTTCCATGTTTTTTTATTATTATTATTATTATATTATATTATTATTATATTATGCAGCTAGCAGGAACAAAAGCCCATGGCCCATGTATATACCCTTGTGAAAAAGAAGTGTGCTTAATTGTATTAAAAGTGTACTTTTTGTGTACTTCAAATCTTAAAAGTATACTTTTTATAAAGTGCGCTTGCATATTATATAATATCATTACAATTAAAGGCCACTTAAGTGTACTTAAAAAGAGTACACTTTAATGACACTGTCTTAATATACTTAAGTGCACTATTTAAAAATGCACTTTATAATAATGTCAAATTAAGCATTACTTAAGCATACGTTTTACATAATTATGATTTTATTGTGTTTTAAATAAGTACACTTATTTTGATATATTTATCAATATACTGAAGCACATGCAAAATAACTGATTTTAATTTCAACTTAAGTGTGTTCTCCAAAATTACATGTGTTAATGTATTTTAAAAGTTATTAGTCTATAATATATCCTATGAACATTAATGCACTTGAAATGTATTTGTCTTCTAAACTTCAATACACTTTCTTATACAGGGTACTCCAATAAAACAGAGTGCTATGAACTCTGTGAAGTTTAATTTTCTACATACTATTTGACATAGAGTGCCATTTATGAGAGTACTGTATTTGTATGTAATAGTTGGCCTACTGTACTTTACATCTGTGTATAGAATACTTTCAATATCATTATGTTGTTCTAAGTCGCTTAAACACACATTTAATTGCATTAATTGCAAGCAAAAGTTTAACACATCTAAACAAAATTAATTTGCATTCAGATACATTTGATTTTAATTAGACTAGGCTACACTGCACTTGACTTTTAGTTAGGTGAATGAGTCATGAAGGAGTCTAACCATATCTTTGGTCTAACTACACAATGAATTAGAACAAACATTTAACCATGCAAAAAGTATCTCTTTTGTTTAATGTGCTTGCGCCAAAGATACTGTAATAAGATAATATATTATTTCCACAATAAGTACACTTTATAAAAGTGCACTTCTTTTTCACAAGGGTAGGGCATACATGTAGTGCCATATTGATTTAATCTCACACATTAACTTTTTGTACTAATTTGTCTGTCCACAATTTGGCTACACTGGCTCAGCTCATTGTTTCATAGTCTAAAATGAAACATGAGACGACAACAAACTTCTGGAGACAGCAACAATAGGTACACAAACTTTGATGAACTTTAGTTTAAAAGAGTACCCAAATATTTTTTTTTATTATTACTCATTACTTATGGAGAGAAATTGTGCACACACTGGACATAGATTAAACTTTTTGTGCATATTAAATAGAGTATTGACCTACTTAGACACCATATTAAATTCAACACAGATCAAAACGAGGCTGTGAGGTATAGACCAACAGTCTACAATCCATTGAACTCACTGTACATCTATCCCTCACAACCTTATTTTCATTCTAGTCAAACATTTAATATGGCACTACCTTAGGGGCTTTCGCACCAGATAGTTACATGAACTTTACAGGCCCCTGAGAACTACATTTTCCCCTAGGGGAATTTTCTTGGTTGCGTTCGCAATGGCAGTAGGAATTTGAAAGTGACGTCATTTAAGTGGGGCAGTGATGTCCACTGGAGGATGGACAAGTGCCTGGACTTTGGCGTCAGTCCATCTATCAAAGTTTTCTAGGTGCCAGTGTTTCGTATGGCATGTGTTTAGCCAATCAACACTTATGTCACTTGTTTAGTTGCAATTATGCTGGGTTAGACCCTACTCTGAAGTAGGAGCCTAATTTAGTCCCTAAAGGCGCTCCTATTACTAAAATTGTTCATGCGGTGCAAGCAAGCCAAAAAGTGTGTACTTCATTGATAGTTGTAAGAGCTATGACAACATTCCTCCATTGAGAAAGCCCCTCTTGACTAAGGTTTATACGTTCAGAATACAGCCTTTACTTTCAATATGACAATACTGGTCTACTCAACAGCTGCTGCTGTGACTGAACAGCACACATAACACAAAATAAATGTTTAACGCTCAACACCAGTGTTGAGCAGTAGCATGGCTACAAATACTATAGCTATTAGTATGATATTTCTTAGTTGCAAGGTAGTAGCATCACCCCATATAACAGCTTTTCAGTAGCAGATTTATTTTATTGATTAACAAGGTGCTGCTGACACTTGCTACAACATAATATTTTAAGTGTTTCATCAATCATCAGTGATTTTTTTTTGTTTTCCTTTTTTTCTGTTTACAATTTAGAATCAGAACTATAAATTCCTGATTAGTCATAGGTCATAGGACACGTTTAAACACAAACTATAAGAGTAAAAGGATAAGAGAGTTTTTCCCCCCTCAAACAAACCAGATGCTCGTTTATAACAAAAGGATCTGCAGAGCAGCAGGTGCTACACAGCCAGTAACAACCCAAGATTTGATAAACATTCACACATTTACAATAAATATCAATTCAATAAAAGCTGTTCTTAAAGAAATGTTGAGGTCTGGAAAATAACTGACCCCTTTTATTTTTTGAGTTTTTGTAGAAAAGTATTGATTGTGCAGTTGAACTTTTCAAGACTTGAGGCACTTAATGGTTTCTGAATTCCTTTTCAGCATGTGGTCAACTACCACAATCTTTGCCCACTGTGCCCTGCCATGGACCCCTTTCTCTTGGCAGATTGGCCTTCACTTTGTTCTCCATTTGATCTTTCACAAACGCTCACTATCCACAGTGAACACAAAATGTGATAATAAGGAAGGGAAATAACAACTTTTCTATAATTAAACATCAAGGCTGCGGAAAAGTAGCATGTTAATCCTTGTGACCTGACTGTTCTGCTGCTCCAAAACCATTTACACTTTCATTAAAGAGTTTAGTCAGGCGGAACCGATTTATTTATAGTGCAAACAAACACAGGGGGTATATGTGTGGTCCTCTTTCCCTGACCTGTGATTAATTTGAGATCCGTAAGAGAGCAAAACGAACCTACTATATAGTATATTGCTATTGGCATATATTGGTAAAGGGTCACATTTCACAACAAAATGAATAAAACATTTTAAAAACATATTAAATTATATATCTTAAAAGAGAGACAAAATTATAATTTGTTACAGTAAACAATGTAAAAAGTTGGACTTTAACAGGGCTGCAGATTTAAGCTAATGAAACCCATTACTAGCTAGGAAAGAACAACATGCTAGCAGAACATTAACATTTAGTAAGAATTGTATTAAATCTAAATCTATCACTACTGCTACTAATACTACTACTACTAATAATAATACTAATAATAATACAACATTTTCATGTCCAGTATGGTAAATAAGTCATCTACAATTTAATAAATTAGAGAAAAGTGTATGACTAATACTTACAATGTTGTTGGTGTAGCTATTCTTCCAAGGAAATTATGTCCTTATCACAGCATTATCAACAGTCACAATTCCGAAAAGCTCAGGAAGTCACAATAAAAAAAGCAGGAGAAAGTACTGAGGTAAATAGATATCCAAATGAAAGTTAATGCAAACAAGACCAGACAAAGAGTAGCAAAAAAAAAAAGAAAGAAAAAAAACCGGGTATTGTATATATACCGACTAAAGAAGGAGATAAACAGACATAGCTGGACAGAATAATTAACTAATGAATAACCAAGGAAACGGACTAGGAACTCAGACAGGCAAACATGAACAGAAAACTAAACCAAAAAACATGCATGGGACATTTCATCCTCTTCCATTCGCCATAACAGAAAGCTCAACTGAGAAGGGAGGGGGGTGGCCATGAAGAGCAATGAGCAGAAGAAGGGCAGGAAATGGGAGAACTTGATGGCGGGAGGAACTAGGGTTTTGATGACAGAGGAAGGAGCCAGGGAAGAGGCAGGAGTAGGAGGAGGCAGATAGGGACCCAGGCCACAGCCAGCAAGATCTTCCATGGTGGAGGCCTGGGAGGAGGGATGCTATTTTCTGCAATGGATCTGGCTGCAGGGGAGGCCAAGATGGAGTTGAGGAGACACCGAGCCAAGGTGACACCAAGTTGATGGCCCATTGGCCCAAGGAGTATGCGAGGACCCGGAAGACCAGGGTGGGAAGGTGGAACCCGGTGGAGCTAAAGGGATGGATGGACGAGGTGCAGCCAGAAGCCAGGAATCCCAAGATGGAACCAAGAAGGGCAGATGGAAACAGAGTGACTAGATAGAGCTGACTAAGGGTGAGCTGAGGGAAAGGGAGGCTGGGAGGGAACTCTGGAGACATAGGAGATGCCGTGCTGGAATCAAGCAAACAAATATGTATGTATGTGGAAAAATGATTATTATCAACACTCATTCTGACCCTCTGTCTAAAATGACCTGTTTTAAGGGGCGTGTCCTGACATGGATTTTTTCTTTTATTATTATTATTTTAATATGTTCCTTGTGGTTTACTTACAGTATAATGTTAATAAAGTTTTTTTTTTTTTTTTTTTTTTGCACAATAAATAAATATAATGGAAAAATGATTATTTTCAACCCTCATTCTGACCCTCTGTCTAAATGACATGTTTTAAGGGGCGGGTCCTTTAAGTCTTGTCAGGAATCGGCCACTGTTATGACTGGTTAACGGATAGGAAACAGTATCAACACCCCCTCGCTATTTCTTGTGTTTTGACAACATGATTAAAAAGGTAATTTCTAGACAAAGCATTATGAAATCATTTACTTACGGTTTGTGATGCAGCTGCAGTCAGATCTAGTACTGCTTCATCTTTCAACAAATGTTTCTTTGTGAACTCTCCATGACACTGCGCCTCCTTTACAAAACAAAATGCTCTGATCAATCCTCTGACATGATTCGCGATGCCATTAGAAATAAATATCTACTTGTTCCTTATGCTGGGATCCTTCTGATATCTGTACAAAGACGCAAATGAGTTGTTTAAACCAAATGCATCAAAGCGAATGATCTTTCACTCCATTTGTCCTATTGACAACAGACTTAAGCACGTGGACTGTGTCAGAAAGTGAACGTGCATCTGTGTACTGTATCCAGTGTACAAGATAGTGGCAGTGATTGTAAATTCAATTTGCTTTTGGCACGATGCGACACTCGCATTCAGCATACTCAAGTGTCAAGCCGGTAAGTGACTGAACACCAGTGGGCAGCGCCTATGGTGAGAAGAAGACTTTTAATTGATACTTTGCTCTGGAGGTAGTATTTAAGCAAATGTTTGTGCCCAGGTGACTTCATCTTGCAACCTCAGATCCAAAACAAACCATTTTTGGAGCTTGATTAAATAAATGCTTTGGACATAATAATTTCCACTCACATTATTTTGTATTCTCTCCAGGTTTTAAGCAAATATTTTTTTTCTTACATATTGCTGCATATAATAGTGTATTGCTCTATGGGTGAATGAAAAAGGTAATTGAAGAGGTCATTTATTTGAGGATGTGAGGTTTGCCAACAATTAAATTTTAACTGAAACAAAAATGAAACAAAAAATTATCTAAATGCAAAAGACCTGTGAAAATGAAAGAGCAAAGTTGGACTGGACCTTTTCAGATCACTGGAAATTAAATACTTGCAGACTTGTTTTTTTTAAAGATTGAGGATGATTCTGGTTTGACTTAAAATTCTAAAGACTCACAAAGGCAATGCTCCTGTCAGTCTGAAATCAATAACACAATTTATTACCTCAAATGATCCTTTTGTTCTGGAAAACTGGGAATTTTCAAAAGCCTGTTTTCATTGCTTAATCGATAAACCTATTCATAGTCACACAATAAGCAGTGTAGTTTGTTCTGGCACATGTTTGAAATAACTATCATTAAAAGCATTCCACATATTCACAGCCGACTAAGTGCAAAAGATTACCATTTATAGTTCTACATATTGTGACCTATTAATGGATTTTCACTTATTTATTAAATTAATGTATTTTCCTCCCTTTATTCTTGATGTATCTCTCTGTTGTGTGCAGAATTTCTCACCTAATAAGACAACTTGGTAATGTGATTGCTGTCACAGCTTGGAAAGAAAAAACACAAATAAGAAAATTAGATGACAACGAGATTAAATAAAGAGCAAAAAGAAACTTTTGCTTAAAGACCCCTTGGCATCACTTGAATTTTCTTCTCTGTATTGATCAGTTAGGTCTATAATACTTTGTGAAAAAAAAACATCATCATTGTCATTCATCTACTTTGCAGTTGCTCAGCTGCCACATATTCATGCCAAATAGCCAAACTTTGACTTCTTTGGTATTGATGTTTTTTTTTATTTGGAGCAAGAAAACTCTAAGGAGTCATACTTTTATTTTTATTTTTTAAACAGCCAATAGGCTTTATTCACATTTTATCTGACAAAGATTGATGAGTCTCAAGGCTGCAAACTACCAAACTGACAACGAAGATCGAACAGTGGCTGAAGTTGTTTCTGTTGTCACCTCACATCAATTATGTCTGTTGCACTTGAACACACTGCAAAGACTACAGTCAATGGCCAACTAACATGTACATTTAGTGCCTGCAGGAGAGAAATTAACTGCTCAAACAGGCATGCACATGGGGCATTGCTAGTGGGGGAAGAGTGTGACAGAGTGCATAGGGCCCAGGGGTTGACAGGGGCCCTCTACGATGTCCCCCACTTTTGTATGTATTATTCTTGTTCTTGACTTTTACATTTAATTTAACCAATATCAGAGGAAGAGGATTGCTGTTTTGCCGAATATCAGATTGTAAACGTGATACTGATTGCATACATTTCAGAAATAAGAAGTTAATATTAAGTGACTTACATTTTAGACACAGTATTGTTAATGAAAATAGTTCCACATAAATCCACAGCAGAAGCGCTGCACATCTCCGAGCAACACGTGTTCAGTTCCTGAATGAATCCTATTTCTGAACGAGCATAAAATCATCAGTCACTTCATTCCTGAATCAATTAGTTTTGAATTAATCGAATGACTCATTTAAGACAGTGACTCACCACCCACTGATGGTTTTGGTTTCATATTTAAACAATTTCCTCCATCATGTTTTTCATATTACCATGTTCAAAATATTATATTTAAAACAGTACTCTCATAAAATTATTTATGCAATTATAATTGTTTTAAGTGCATTCATGCCACCCTTGAGCTGCATTCAACAGCATGTTTAAATAAACCTAATGCCACTTCAGATGAAGCCTGTGTGTGTGCGTGTGTGTGTGGGCGCACACTAAAGTTATTTTCGTAAACGAAAACTAAAACTAAGACTAAAACGATTGATGAAAAAACAATTTCGTAAACTGAAATAAAATAAAAACGTCAAAATAATTGAAAAACTAAAACGAAACTAAACTAACAACAGTTATTGAAAAACTAACTGAAATAAAATAATTATCAAAAATAAATAATTGTTTTTGTAATATATAGTAACAGTAAATATGTTCTCACCTCTTGGCGGAAAAATATACAAGCTGTGTGGAGGTTTAGGGGAATAGTTACCTGTAATGGCGCATCACGCACATGGGGTTATCTGACGGAGAGACGCAAAGCAGTTTAAAGCCTGCACGGGTCCTGTTTGGTAAACGTGCACCAGCAGTACTTAACAGAACACCCGACCCATTATCTGACAGCAGCACTAATTTAATTCTGTACCAGACCAGAACCGTTTGAAATAAAGACCGTGAGTCGCGACCCGAACCGCACTCGCATTAAATCTATTACATCAGGTAAGCAAGATTATTTATTTCATCATGTAACACAAGCAATCAAACCAACATTAGGCATTCTAAATCGGTGCTTTGAAGAAAAACAGACATGCAGCGCAACATGATAACTAACAGAAAAAAAGATGAGAACGCGCGTCCTTTCTGTAAACAACACAAAACTTTTGCCTAGCATCTTGTGATAACTCTGCCAGGCTTTTGAACAAATGTGCATTGGCTAAATCACATCATACACATGCTTATAATTCTTCATAAATGAAAAGAACATTCAGATATAAGCCTTTAATGTTAAATGTGATTGCCGTTATTATTGAATTTCATTAGTCCCAGTTATGATATGCACGACTGTTAAACCTCACGTGTAAGGGAAACAGGTCAATTTAGCTCAAAGGGAATCATTTAAGATTTTATAGGGAATTTGGACAGAATCACGGTTTTACGGCTGATCACTGAGTCGGCCAGCGATTCATTGAACGAGCCGTATAACATCAACTCTGCATGGATACTAATATTCAAAATATAGTGAAAATACTATATTTATTAGCACAGTAACAAGATCAGCATTTTAAGACATTAACTTGTAAGCACAAAAACCAAGATACTTCTCTTTTCAATGTAAATAAGGCTTTATATTGGATAATCTAAGACATATAAACTAATCTAACACATAAACACACGCAGTCACACAATTTGCAGAAAGACAGAAAGTGAGGAAATAATTAGTTTAAGAGAATGAAAATGTGAAATCCCAAGTTTACAGCAATATGTGCAATTGCAAAGACCTGAACAACCATCAATCACTTAATTAACCCTCGCATTGAGTTCCTCAATGAGGTTAAAATTTATATTAAATGCACCAGTTCAGCTAGGATCTGGAGGTACTTGCATTGCGTTGCCTGTACGGGGGTTCCCTTTGTTGTGGTCCTTGCAGAACAGGGGGTTTCCCGCGGTTGCTGATTGGCTGGAAGTTCAGTCTTGGGAAACCAGTGGTTGGGCGTTGGCTGACGACGCGGAGCTGTGGTCTGAAGTTGAAGCTTAGACAGCACTCTTTTGGGAGATGCGACGTTAGGCAAACTTAACTCAAAACACAAAACTCTCAACGGAAAATAAAATAAACTAAAGAATAGAAGTAAAGTTTGACGAGACTAGGTGGCGTTTCTCCTCATGGTTTTGGAGGAGCTGCGTGTAAGCCAGAGCACGCTCAAAAAGCTAAAGAAGCATGATTAAAAAGCATAGCTCAAAGCTATGACTAAAAAGAAGAGAGTGAAACAAAGAGCGAGCAAAGAAGGGAGTTGAAGCAGAGAGGGTTTGATGGTGTCCTGAGTATTTAAACTGGGCTTTTGGACACCTCCCAAATGGTGTTTTGACCAATTAGATGTCGTCTTTGCTCGGGGTGTTGTATATTTCTCCTCCCCATTCATAAATCAAATGTTATCTTATCAGTCACATGGTCCGAGTTTTTCCCGCTCTCGCAGAGTATAATTTTGGACATGATTTCTATAACAAGAATATGATACATTTGACAAAGAATTGATTGGAAGAAACGTTTCAAGCAAGAAGATTCAAACACATACATACTCAACATGAATATAATCCTATAAACTATTCAATAGTTATTCAAAATACATACACAATAAATGATTAAAACATGATGGTTAAACGTGGGTTAGATACATAATATGGAGTTATGCATAGAAATGATTAGTTGCTCACAAGTCCTTTTAGTGTCATTTAGGTGCATGGAAAGGCAGTTTCTGTGCCATTCTGTGAATGTATGAAGACCTAAGATTAAGAGGTCTGTATGGAATCTCTGAAAGTCTGTTCTTTGTATCCTAGGTGGGGGGGACGTCAATCCACAGAGCTATTGATTGTGGTTATCACGTGATGGTCATGTTGTCATCTCTTTGATCATTTAATCTTGATTACTTGCCCCCAAAATTGACAATCTCCTTGGAATTGTCAATAAGTGTTCTTTTGTTTAAATGCTGTGAGCTACTCAAAGCTGCTAGTTGGTTCAGGCTTGTGCTGCCAGTATCTGATTTACGAACATCCTGTGTCTTGGGCCTCTGTGGAATTCGGCTCCTCGTGTTTCAACTGTGTTTTGATCACATCTTAGATTGTCTGAATCGGTCTGATATCCTACAAACGGAAAAGTGAGCAAGACACCACAATTATAGCCTAATATCATGATTATGGTTAAATAAGAAAAGACAACTAAATCAGGCTACATTCATACTAAATATCTCAACACGCATAATTGGATATGGCATATAGCCTATGACGCAACTTATGTAGATTAATTTAGTAAAACAGGCTTGACTGCTTTCTTTGTCGTATATTTGTATACTTTTACTAATCAATCTCAGCATGCCTTAATTTTGTGTTGCTATATGTTTGCCTCACTAAGGTTAATTTATGCCTACATCTGTCTTTGGCCTGCTGGAAGTGATCCGTTAATTCTGCTCACTTTAAAATGGAAACTAAACTATGTTAAAACTAAATAAAAATGTGTTCACAAAATAAAAACTAAACAACAATATTAATGAAGCTAATAAAAACTAAACTGAATTTTATAGCAAATTTGAAACGATATTAAAATAAAACGAATTTAAAAATTCAAAACAATAATACCTGGCCATCGCACACACACACCACACACCACCACAAAACCCCCCGACAGCAACACACACACACACATACTTTAATATAATTATTATACTTTGGGTTTCACGATTTTTATTCATTTTTGGTACATATCTGTGTGCACTGTTGCTGGCACTAAATATGTTTATATATATATATATATAGTTTTGGGAGTAGTTGACATTAAATTATATATATAAAAAAATAATAACTTGTGTATGTTTGCTATAGTTAAATTTAAATACATTTTTAGAGCAGATGTGTTACGGAAGTATACTCTGAACACCGATGACGGTAAACAGGATGTTTATTGACAATGTTGGATCAGCAGGAAATCAGACAAGTAAACGGAGCAATGATACTATAGCTGAAAGGATGAGGAATATAATATCAGTCTTTGTCTTACAGGACCAGGAGATCTGGGGTGGAGTTTGCCTGATGGTAGATGGTTAGGGCACTTTGAGATGGCGCAGTCTGGACATCCATGTACGAACCTTCTCACATCCCTGGCCATGCTGGGCCACCAGAAGCGATCTCTAAGCAACGAGAGGGTACCATTGGCCCCTGGGTGGCCAGTGCCCAGAGATGAGTGCGCAGAGTGAATGAGGGGAGTGCATTGTGCTCTGGTGACGTATTGCCAACCTGGTGGGCAGCCTGGCAGAGCGGTGGTGGAGGCATTGGAGGAAACAGAACTCGAGGGCCATTGGATGGGACTCACAACAATCTCTTTAGGTAGGATGGGCTTGGGATCTTCACAGACTTCATCTGGAGTATATCTCATTTGTTGGGCCTGAACGATAGGCCATGGAGAAGTTGAAACGGGTGAAAAATAATGCCCAGCGAGTTTAGTGTGGATTAAATCTTTTGGCCTCTCGTAGGTACTCTAGATTTTTGTGGTCAGTGAGGACAGTAAATGGATGTTTGGCACCCTCCAGCCAATGCCTCCACTCCTTAAGAGACAGTTTGATAGCGAGGAGTTCCCTGTTGCCAATGTCATAATTCTCGGCCGATCTGAGTTTGCGGGAGAAGATGGCACATGGATGGAGTCTGGCTGGAGCCCCCTGCTGCTGAGAAAATACCGCTCCTACCCCGTTGGTGGATGCATCTACCTCGACGATGAATAGTGTTTTGAGGTCAGGATGGACGAGGAGCTGTGCGCTGGTGAATGCCTCTTTGAGTTGGTTGAAAGCTTCTGTGGCAGATGGTGACCAGGACAGAGACTTGGGCTTGTTTTTCAGGAGACTGGTGAGAGGGCAGGCAATGGAGCTGTAATTATGGATGAATCTCCTGTAGAAATTTGAGAAGCCGAGAAAATGTTGGAGCTTTTTGATGGTTGTGGGAACTGGCCAGTTCTTAATGGCTGCTACCTTCCCCTCGTCCATCTGGATGCCACTGTTGTTGATGTTATATCCAAGGAACTGCACTGAGGATTGGTTGACGGAGCACTTTTCGGCTTTGAGGAACAGATGGTTTTCTCTCAGGCATTGCAGGACCTCTACAACGTGGTGGCGATGTTCGGCCATACTCCGGGAGTAGACAAGGATATCATCTATGTACACGAGCACAAACTTGTGGAGGTCCAACTTGGTGAAAACAGTGATTCTGCGGAGGTGTTCTAATGCCGCTGGGACGAGGGGGAAGTGGATACCGGAACTTCACAGTAATCTTATTTCGTGCTTGGTAATCAATACAAGGCCTCAAGCCTCCATCCTTTTTGGCCACGAAGCATAAACTCAAAGCAGCAGGGGACGTAGAAGGGCGGATCTGCCTTGTTGTAGAGCCTCTTCAATGTACTCCTCTTCCTCCATGGCCTTCTGTTCAGGGATGGATAGTGGGTATATCTTCCCATGGGGCACTGACTCACCCGGAAGCAGATCGATAGCACAGTCCCATAGCCGATGTGGAGGCAGCTCTGAGGCTCTCTTAGGGCAGAAGACGTCACTGAAGGGGGCTTAGCAGGATGGGATGTCGACTGACTGTTTCTCTATAGTGCTCTCAGTGGAGGTGGAACAGACTGGAAGGGATTTGGAGTCACGAGTTGGAGGACGAGGCGTTCGAGGGAAACAGTCAGGAAAGTACTCCTTGCCCCACTTCAAGATCTCACCAGATCTCTAGGAGAGGATGGGATTGTGCTGCACTAACCACAGATGCCTTAAGATCACATCAGATGTGGAATCCTCCAGAACCAGGAGATGGAGTTTCCACATGTAATAGGACCGCTGACGCGTACGTGCTTACGGCAGAGGAGTTTGCCAGTTAATGATTGGACCTGGTAGATGGTATTGGTGTTTGTGGTCGAGAGGTTGAGCTGACTGCAGAGGGCACAAGAGATGAAGTTCCCGGCTGATCCGGAGTCGAGGAGGGCATTGACTGGAATAGAAACATCGGAGGCAGCAGGCATTACAACAGTGATGAGTGGTTTCATATTTATAATTGATGGCCTTAAAACTCATCATGGGTTTAGGAGGACGGATTGGGCATGCAGAAATAGCATGCCCCACAGCACCACAATATAAACATAGGCCCTGGGTCAGATGCCTCTGCCACGCAGTGAATGAGATTCTGGTGGCTTCCAATTGCATGGGTTCGTTGCCTGGTTCTGAAGTGCTGATGGTCTCTGACTGGCGGAAGGCAGGAGTGAATACTTGCTGACCCTGGTGGTCTTCCAGACATGACTGCATACGAGAGGTGAATCTGTTTGACAGCTGGATGAAGCACTCGAGCCCAATGGTATCATTGTATGCAGCGAGATGCAGCCACACTCTAGGTTCCAATCCCTGTACATACACTGCAGGAGGAACCTGTTGCACTCCTCCGCCAAGCCAGAGAACGGCATTGGTTTGACCATGGGACTGGCGATCACCGGTGGTGAAGTGGTGGCTGTTGTGACGTAAGTGGTTGTGGGTGGTGAGGATCCGTCGAAGGGAATCCATGATCTCCTGGAATGGATCGGGAGAGCTCATGTTGTCATCAGAATTCCTTTGTGGTCTGGTCTTCTGTTACGGAAGTATACTCAGAACACAGATGACTGTAAACAGGATGTTTATTGACAACAACATTGGATCAGCAGGAAATCAGGTGAGTAAACGGAGCAATGATACTATAGCTGAGAGGATGAGGAATATAATATCAGTCTTTGTCTTACAGGACCAGGAGATCATGGATGGGCAGATGAATGGAGGAAGCACACACACACGCACACAAACACTTGCAGGTTGGTGAGAGAGGCACAGAGATGATGGAGGACAAGGACGAGGAGAACACGCTGGAGAATCATAGGAGGTAAGTACAGGATCAACACTGGAGAACTAGCTTTGAGAATACGTAGGAGAATCTGGGCATAAGTCCTTTACGAGTGAACGAGACTAGACAATGGAGTGAGGTGATGTGCATGCTTTTGAAGCCAGTGTGATGAGTTTGCAGATCAGTTTAGCAGGTGTGTTTGATTAGTACTCTTGTGAGGGAGTGCGCTAGGATTGGCTGGTGTGGAGACCTGGCTGATCAGTGACATCATGTGGATGCCGGTTTATTTTGGCTTAATTTGACAGAGATTGTAATTTTTAAGATATTTTAAGAAGAATTAAACAAAATTGAGAACGCTAATGTCCACGTAGTGATACAACTTTCTGGTGTATTTCTCATGTACATGTATGTGCCATTTGTGGAAAATTGTGGAAAATAAAAAGAGATATTGATTAGATCTAAAGAGTGACAAGTGAATGATTATATGAATTAGCAACCAAAAGTGGATACTTCATTATCAATGCCAACACTGCGTCCCTCAGGTGAGCTTATAGGAAAAAAATCAACTCGCCGTGGCCATCTGCCTCAGGTGCAGATGTAGTCTGAAGTGAATAATTGTGAAATGAATTGGGAATGCAAGAGCGTGTAAATTGGTTTTAGGCTGTCGGCTTCCTCTCTCACACATTGCAGGTCTGGGGTAACTTGTATCTTGGACCTCGTCCACTATCTCATTTCTTACTTGTCAGGTGTTGAGCTTGAAGGTGAGTAGTGTGTGTGCTTGTGATAAAATATGCTGTGCAAGACTGAGCATGTGGTTGGTTTATTCAAGCCTGACTGGTTTACACGGTCAGAAAAGTCCATAAATAATGATAATTGATTTGTTTCAAATCGTATGTGCTCTGGCTCACAATAAAAACACAACAACAGCCATATCACCCAGCAGCCCAAGACTGGTTGCCCATTGAAGCTAAGCAGGGTTGAGCCTGGTTAGTACCTGGATGGGAGACCTCCTGGGAAAAACTTGGTTACTGTTGGAAGAGGTGTTAGTGAGGCCAGCAGGGGGTGCTCATCCTGTGGTCTGTGTGGGTCCTAACACCCCAGTACAGTGACGGGGACACTATACTGTCAAAAAGCACTGTCTTTCGGATGAGATATTAAACCGAGGTCCTGACTCATTTGTGGTCATTAATAATCTCATGGCACTTCTCGTAAAAGAGTAGGGGTGTAACCTGGTGTGTCCTGGCCAAATTCCCTCCACTGGCCCTTTTCCATCATGGCCTCCTAATAATCCCCATCCATTGAATTAGCTATCTCTCCCTCTCCTCTCCACCTGTAGCTGGTTTGTGGTGAGTGTACTGGCGCCATTGTACTGTGGCTGCCGTCACATCATCCAGGTGGATGCTGCACAATGGTGGAGGTTAAGGAGAGACCCCCCCACATGATTGTAATGCACTTTGGATGTACAGCAATACAAAATATAGTGCTATCTAAATGCCTCATTCATTCATTCAAAAACTGCCTCATCTGGCCGTTCTCTCACCCAATCAAGACTCAAGGTTTCTGTTCCAGCAAGAAAACTAAATAAGTATTACACACAGGGGAATGGCCAAGGAAAGTGGAAAAGGGGACTTTGAAACATTTCCACGAATACACTTTGGTCTATTACTTTTTTGAAGGGTTTTGATGCACAAATCCTATATTTTAAGTAGTAAGAATTACTAGATATATTGTATAATTAGATATATAAACTATCACAAAATTAAATTACCTTACAAATAATCTAGTTTTAAATTAATCAAATGTTCACCTGTTACAGTTACATTTCAACCCATTACAAAAAATAAAATAAATAATAATAATATCATAATAATCATTAACATTGGAACATTTTAATTTACTTTTAGCTCTGTTTCTAAACGCTGCAAGTTCATAGGCAGTGTAAACACCTTGAATGCATGGCCAGTCCATTTTATTTTAGATGCATTTTGTACATTTAATTTTGATTATTATTTAATGTTTCTTGCCTTAAAAAATGACTTTAAAGTGATGTTTAGTCAAATCCTAAAGTTTTCAAAAACAATGTATAATGAATATAAAATAAATCAGTTTTAGTTTGACCTCCTGAGGTTAACAATAAACATTTTTGAGGGTTGAGCATCTCCTTTCACTGACCATTTATTGAAAAAGAAAAAGAAAATTTCAGATACTTTTGTACTCTATTTGTGAAAAGTGCCACACTTCATTTTGTTTTGCAATAATGAGATCAATGGATGAAGCTCATACGGTCAGTGCATTATGAAGTAAAATGCTCTCAGTGAGTGACTCACAGCAGTAAACCACCTACACATCCTGTTCCTTTGTCTTGATGATATTTGCTTTACGTATTTATTTTTCCATGATTGTTTTCAGTAGGCCTGAGGTTGGCAGGATGAATCAATAAGGTCTGTGAAAAGAGTTAGACAAGAACACACAACAAAAACAAGGCCAATCTGTCTGTCTTTTTTATGAGCTTGTTGTTAATCAACAACATCAGCAGTAGAGAGGAAAATATGAGTGTTTTCTATTTTAATATATTTTAAGAAACATTTCTTATTACTATTACAGTTATTATATTATTTTATAACAATGGTGCTGCTTAATATTTCTGTAGAAACCATATATTGTTTGTTTTGATTCTTTAATGAATACAACAGCATTCATTAGAAACAGAAATCATATGTAACAGTGTATCATTGCTGAATAAAAGTATTAATTTCTTTAAAAAATACAAACTTTTGAACTGTACATTATTTAATTTTAAGAGCATAGAGAATTACAATAGCTGTCATGATTTGGACACCGTACAGAATGTGATTTTACTTTATATCTTACTTTATACAGTATACATAGGATGTGTATGTATATGTATATATATATATCTAATGGTGATGAGCGTCCCGAAGCTGCATCGCGTCGCCCTGGACACGACGGGAGCACCTGGCCATCCTCTTCACAGGCTGATCGGTCACAGCTGCAGCTCATCAGGTGGCGGCCACATAAGCCACGCAAGCCCTGCCATCTGGGAGATTCCTCCATGAGACTGAGCACTAACTCTCCATCTCATTTTTCCCACAGAAAGCAGCGTTTGACCGACCATCCCCACAGGAGCACTGCACGGACCCTGTGTATTGGGAAGACGGAAGAGAGCACTCACGGCACCGGAGCATCTACCTGGACCTTTCTCCCTACCACCCACCTCACCAATAAATCCACCCTCCGTGGCATTTATTAAGAATTCCTTGTCGTGTGATTCTTCACCCCGTTACTATATATATATAATTATATAGCTATATAATGTATAAAGTAAAATCACATTCTGTACATTCAGGTTTGGAATGATATGAGAGTGAGCTAATATTAATTTTCAAGTTAACTACCCCTTTAAGAACAAGACATTTGCCACGAAAAGTCCTTCAAGAAATTTCAAATGGACATTAGATTTTGACCTTTGCAAAACTAATGGCCCAAGTCTCAATTTAAGCTGTGCAGTATGTTGTGTGGGAGAAGCACAATGAAGGTCCTTTAATTAGACATCTCAGCTACAGGTGCCACTGCTGAAATCTTGAAAGAGAGGAGCGAGATTGAGTGTGTTGATGTATGCTGATCTGTTTGCCTTTACCGCCAGATGAGAGGATGGATTGCACACTTCAGGTTGTTATGTAGTAAATGGACAGCTATCAATCAAACGGCATAGCCTCGTCTTATACTGAATGGCAGCTGGAATGTGTTTCCGCTCGCTGGACCTTGAAGTGCACAGGAGTTATATACTTCACCTTCAAACGTCTGGATGTGACCACAATCCAAATGCTCTCTAAAGTGATTGTCTCACTAAAGCAAGTGTACAATATGAGAATTTGTCTGTCCTGTATGATTGTTGCTTGTCAGATTGTATGATATGACCTCATGGGTAAAAGCTGATGTAGACTGTACAACATCAATGTCCTGAAGTGGAAGTGCATAAACTCAAGCAAGCAGGTGTGTTGACAATGTTTGTCATGGAAAAGATGAAAACAAGTTTAAGAGAGAATGAGATGTTTGGGCAAAAACAGATCATTTATGGACTCTTTCTATAAGGTTATTGGCAATATGATTAAATAAATCTTGAAATTTTGCCAAAATGTGATGGCCCTTATATCATTCCAAACTAGTATGACTTGTTTTTCGATATAGGCTAGTATTTGCCCAGATTAATTAAAGATACTAGGGTCCAAAAAGGTACATATTAATACCTGAAAGTCTACATATTAGTAACTTTTAAATGGATAGTGCCCATTTTAAGGTGTCCTTGTTACACGTTACATGAACTTACTATTATAATAACAATTCATTATGTATAATTACATGCAAGTAACCCTAAAACAAACCTTAACCCTAGCCCTAACCATATAGTAATTGCATGTAGTTAATAAATACTACTTAGTACTTAAATGTATAATTACACTGTGATAAGGACACCTTAGAATAAAGTATAACTACAGTTTATTTTCTTTTATGGACAAAACCACTAACACATTTAGATATTAGACTACAATATTTTGTCAAAATATTCTTGACTATGTTATTACAAGACTGAATAGCACAAATTAATTTTTGTTGAGCTAGTAAATAAAGTGAATTATAGCCTTCATGCAACAATATTTGTGCCTGTTTGTCTCAAATTATGCGTGTTTCATTTGAAATAAAATGAAGAAAACATTATATTCCGAATTAGCTGAAAAATCTTGGAAATGCCTGAAAGGATGAGAAAAAAGGTAATGTTGATTGCAAACTGCCTACAAGTTGAAACCTGACATGCCATCCTAAAATTCTAATTGAAGTCAGCATGCTAATTGAAGTACTAAAAAAAAATAAATCAGGGGAAAAAATCTGGCTCCCTGCTCTGCCATGGCCTCCTGAACTGTCTGCTTCACATGGCTCCCCGAGCTGCCTGCTCCACCATGGCACCCTGAACTGTCTGAGTTTGGTTATGAGTTGCTCTCCTTCTGTTGTTGTTATGGCGTGGGACGCGCCTTCCGGGAGGGGGGAGTTATGTCAGACTCTGTTCTGTGTTTTGTGTTTTGCTCCCCACGTGCTCCATGTCCTGGTTTTCCCCTGTGTTCCTCCTATGCCCTTATTTGGTCCTTCCCGTTCCTGTCCTTATTATATCATTGATCCCATGTGTGTCCCATTAGTTTCCATGTGTATTTAAGCCCTGTATTTCCAGAGTCCTGCGTGCTGTCTTTTACTTCGATCCCTGTGTCCTATGTGTGATTCCTTGATGTCAATAAAGACTGTTAATTCTGGATTCTCCTCGTTCTCCTCGTTCCTCGCTGCTAGTTCCTGCTCCTCACAGTAGCACACCGTGACACATTTAATGTTCGATTTTTAGACAGAAAAAAAAATGTTTTGACATTTTAAAAATCGCTACTTCATTAGAATGGTACGAAACTCGATGACTTTTATAACAATCGTTATGCGACCACAAAAAAAAATCGTTGACTTGATTCAGAAAAGCTAAATGGTGAAAAAAAAATTGCACATGTTGTTCGCAGTCAAAAATTACTGCCTTTGGAAATTAATAGGAAATACGCGAAAATACAGATAATTTTTTGTGTGTACAATCTACAAATCAACCACAATGCAGAAAAAATTGCACAGCAATGAAGGGGTGAAACTATAAAACATCTAGAGTGCAAAATCAACACACCCACACCCCCCATCGCACACATATATAATAAAAGTTAAATTACCCCAAAGCCATGTTTTCTGCTAATATGTGAAATTAAATCAATAAGTCAGCCACAATGCAGTAAAAAACAGACATGAAGGAAGGGGTTACACTCGAAGACATCAAGAACACAAAACAGACACACACACTCACTTACACACACTCATAGACACACACACAACACACTAATATACACACACAAATTAACTGGTATGACTGTAACAATATGGCAAAATTGACCAGACAACTTAAATAAGAGGTTGAAATCCGATTGAATAATCTCTGATAAAGGTCATTTTTGTTAATTTTTTTTAGCTTGATGTATGTGTAAAAAATGTTTTTGTTTAGGTTTGACTGTAGTCCAATTAATGCAAACATTTACTTCAAACCCATATTTCAGCAAAAAAAAAAAAAAACTTTACAAGACGTTGTCTTTGAGAATGTATAAATCCAAATTCAAAACTTAAAAAAAAAAAAATTGTTTAAAAACAACTAGATAATCTATAAGCCTTTTTATAACCCTATATAGGAATCTAGTGGCGAACCATAGAATTGCAGTAGAAAATACGTTTTTTCTTTTTTTCACCAACCAGATGGTACTAATCTTACTTCAAAAATTGGATTTTAAAGGCACTGTCTCTATTTTAACAAGAAATACTGACATAATTGAAAAGTAATAGAAAATGTTTGAGAAAAAAATATTAGTATTTTTTTGAGGGAAAAATCCGAATTATTGCATAAATATTAATTAGTTCATGAAATTATCTAAATACAAAATTAAAAATACAAAGTATTATTGAACAAAATATATTACATTGATTTTACTGAAGAAAAATAATAATTTAAAAAAATCAATAATTTCACTTTTGGCCACTATCCTGCAGATTTTAGCTCCAACCCAAATTAAACACACCAGAACCAGCTAATCAAAATCTTGAGGATTACTAGAAACTCTGGCGGTGTAGTAGCTGGTTGGACTACAGTCTTCAGGCATTGACCCCCCGGGCTGGAGTTTTAGACACATGTGCCATATATGCTCCGATTGAGACCTTTTTCACAGTTTTTGCAGCTGTCAGTGTCCTTATCCTGCTTAAAGGGTGGTACGTGTCAAAGTTTGAACTGCAAATTACGACCCATTTCAAATCTTCGTATGTCAAATAGTTTAAGAAAAAGTTGTGTCTGCTCATTTGGTGCCCCTTCCTGGCAAAAAATGATATCTATGAAAATTTCGTCAGGTTTTCAGGCCCCATCATAGCAAAACTGCACTTGTTCAAATTACATGACCTTCGCCATGAAAGGTTGCATCTCATGCTAGTTGTTACGTGCCTCAGTGCTGTGGTCGACATATAGATCATGGCATAAATACTCAGATCGATTAAAAAACTATCAGGTATCAGGGCAGCGTTAGTGGTTTAGATCCTACTTTTCTGATGCGATCACTTTGTCTATTTAACCGGGGAATCATCTCAATTAACTCCAGTAAAGTATGGAGTGTCACAAGGATCTGTCTTAGGCCCTCTGCTATTTTCAATATACATGTTGCCCCTCTGTAATATTATTAGAAAATATGGGATTAGTTTGTTATGCTGATGATACTCAACTATATATAACTATATAAGACCAGATGAAACTTCTAAATTATCTCTGTTAAGATAACAGAGTGTGTTAAAAATGCAAAAGACTGGGTGACCAGTAATTTTCTCCTATTAAATTCAGACAAGACAGAGATATTACTTATTGGACCAAAAAAAAAAAACAGTACACAGAATCTCGTAGATTACAATTTGCATCTAGACGGATGTACTGTTCACTTCCTCTAAGTACAAAAATGGCATTCTTCCATCTTAGAAACATTGCAAAATTACGACTGCTACCTGTTTCTGATGCAGAAAACTAGTTCATGCATTCATGACCTCTAGACTGTAATTATTGTAATGCACTGCTAAGTGGTTGTCCTGCATCTTCAATAAACAAGCTACAGGTAGTCCAAAATGCAGCGGCTGGAGTCCTTAACAGGTCAAGAAAATATGTTCATATTACGCCAATTTTACAGTCTCTTCACTGGCTACCTGTTAAGTTCCGTATTAGTTACAACATATTACTACTTACTTTTATGACCCTAAATGGTTTCGCTCCTGCGTACCTAAATATTCTTCTACCATGCTACAATCCACCCTGCTCCCAAAGTTCGCAAAACTCTGGACTTTTGGTAGTATCTATGATAGCAAAGTCCACTAAAGGAGGTAAGCTTTTTCGCATTTGGCTCCCAAAATCTGGAATAGCCTTCCTGATAACGTTCGGGGTTTCAGTCACACTCTCTCTGTTTAAATCTAGATTAGACACATCTCTTTTGCCAAGCATTCACATAATGTATCTCATAACCTTGTACTTCAGTTACATCTGATTAAATACACATTAACATTCTTTTGCTTGGGTTGATCACATCATTTTTTGCTTAGCTGGAACAGCAGTTACGCTAGTTTTTCTCTATTTTCTTCTCTGTTTCTGCCACGGGATTGGCTTCCCATGGTAACTAGGAATTACACAAGCTTCAGTCTGGATCCAGCCCTTTCAAGACTGAGGTGACCGAAATCCTAAAAGAGAGAGCCAACCCCTCAGAAGACCTCAGAATGATCAACCCTCAGACACATACAAAACTACCCCAATTTTGCTATAAGTTTGAGTGCAACCTATAATCATTACTGTTAGAGTGTTTTACCGTCCTGTTGATTACCTGACATTAACGAACGCTAGTGTTTACCCTAATTCTGCGCCATATGGATATCAACTTGTGATAGTCACCACTGATAAGCTATTACTAAATATAATGTAGAAACCTTAATTTTCTGTAAAGCTGCTTTACAACGATTTGCATTGTGAAAAGTGCTATACAAATAAACTTGAATTTAATTGAATTCATCAGACCAGATTACCTTCTTCCATTGCTCCATGGTCCAGTTCTGGCGCTCACATGCCCATAGGTGCTTTCAGCGGTGGACTGGGGCCATCATGAGAACTCATGACTCTGCGGCTACACAGGCCTATACACAACAAACTGTGATGCACTGTGTGTTCTGATAACTTTCTATCATGGCCTGCATTATGTTGTTTAACAATCTGAGCTACAATAGCTCTTATGTGTGACCCTGACGCTGGTTCACTAGTTGTTTTTCCTTGCACCATATTTGGTAGGTACTAACTACTGTACGGGAAGAACCCACAAGATTTGCCGTTTGGAGATGCTCTGACCCAGTCATCTACCCATCACTGTTTGATCAAAGTCACTCAGATCTTTTCGCTTGCCAAACCCAGTCATAAGGGTATTTTTTTTCTCTTCTTTTTTTTAAATAAGCTTCCCGTTGTTTGTCAGAATAGGGCAATATTTGGCCGTGATACAACTATTTGAAAATCTGGAATCTAAGGGTGCAAAACAAATCTAAATATTGTGAAAATCGCCTTTAAAGTTGTCAAAATTAAGTTCTTTGCAATGCATAATACTAATCAAAAATTAAGTTTTGATATATTTACGGTAGGATATTTACTAAATATCTTGATGGAACATGATCTTTACTTAATATCCTAATGATTTTGGCATAAAAGAAAAGTCGATAATTTTGAATCATACAGTGTATTGTTGGCTGTTGCTACAAATATACCCGTGCGACTTAAGTCCAGGGTCACATATATCCCATTAATATGTAACCAAATAATCAGTAATATTCACTTCACATGTCAGTGGTTTTTGTGGCTCTGTGTGTGTGTGTGTGTATAAATAAAAATATGTATTTATTTATTTACTTTTGATGGCTCTTAAAAGTGTGGATTTTGAAATAGAAAAAAATGCTCAATATAATTGTTTATCCATATAATTGGTAATAGTTATTTAATTAAATTAATAGATTGGCTTATAAACTTTTAAAAGGGAAAATAAATAATTTTGTATATTTTTATTGTTGATGGCTGTTCAGCAGGTAGTTTTTGTTGACACAAATTCATCTTCTCCTTCACACTATACAATTAGATGTCAACATGGACAGACAGGGTTCACTTATGAGGATAAACATTGTTTGTGCAGATCACAGTTTGTTTTGTGCTGTAAATTACTGGCTGCCAAGAGCATGAAACCATTAAAACTCAATTTTGTAAGATAAACATTTTGGTACTCTGTTGGGTCACCACTTGATCTCCAATATAAAATCTGAGTCATGGAGGAAAGCCAGTTATCAGAGAGATGCTTCTAGCATCTCATGAGGAAGTGTGCTGGGCTGCTGACCTTTATTATGTTAATACACATTGTGCAGCAAAGGGTCATACAAAATACAAGTGATTTATTGATTTATTTCAACCCCTTTGTCATTATCTGCCTGAGAGCTTAAAAATGACCAAACTGCAATGAGTCCAGTGTAGAAAAGATGACAGCAGCAAAAGAAAGCTGCCAGCCTCAATCCTCATTATGAATAAGAATTATATGATTATTGACTACTGGAGAAAAAGTGATAGATAATATTATAGACATAGATAGATAGATAGATAGATAGATAGATAGATAGATAGATAGATAGATAGATATAGATAATAAAAAAGGTAACTTGTGTCATTATAAGTACCCAGTGTGAATATTTTGTCTTTGTTTTGGGATATTTTCTGGAAATATCATTTAAAACTATCTAAACACACAGATCCAGGATTTTAGAAAATGCAAAAGCTTGTTTGCTAAGGTAGGATAGCTCAGTAACTCTTTTAACAGAATAGTTCACACAAAAATTTAAATTTGGTGAACACTCTAACCCTTTAAATCATCCACAATTTAGATGAATTTGTTTCTTCATCTAGACAGATTTGAAGAACTGTACATTACTTGCTCACCATTTGATCCTCTTCAGTGAATGGGTGCCGACCGTCAGAATGAGAGTCCAACAGGTCCACAGTGTTTTGTTGCTTACCAACATGTAGCGTCCCTTCACAAGACATTAATTGGTGGACTGGAGTCATGTGGATTACTTGTGGATTATTGTGATGTTTTTGTGTTTAGACTCTCATTTTGACGGCACCCATTCAGTGCAGAGGATTCATTGATGAGCAGATTATGTAAAATGCTACATTTCTCCAAAATCTGCTCTGATTAGGACAAAAAAAATCATCTGCATCTTTGGATGGCCTGAGATTAAAGGTTTAGTTCACCCAAAAGTGAAAATTCTGTACTCGCCCTCATGTTGCTCCAAATCTGTAAGACCATTCATTTTCAGAACACAAATAAAGATATTTTTAATTAAATCATTTTAACTAATCGCTCATTCCTAATGGCGTGACCCCATTGTGGAGAGATTTCATGACGCATTTGCTTGCTTCCGCTTCATGTAAACAACGCATGCGTGTGAATTGTTAACAGTAAATTGAACAGTAAGTGTGCACAGTAAATTGTGCGATTTGACATAGGAAGCGATTTCAAGTTTTCCTTTCTCTTTGGAGTGTTACAAGCTGTTCGGGAAAAGATCCCTAAGGTTGCAAAGACTAAAGTCTCAAACCTAAAGAGATAGAGAAAAGTTAAGAATCGTCCACACCCTCCTAAAATGCCTCGTTCAAACACGCCCCCACATGTCTACATCACTGTGTGGGAAGATTTGCATAACACCGCCCAAATGTTCACGCAAAGAAAGAAGGCGTAACTTTGATTCACGCTGTAGTATTGTTGCTGCCACTGCCATGTCGTGGAGACGCTGTGTGTTTTGTTGTGAAAGCGAAACTACTTTGTTTGGTCTTCTAAAAGAGGACACAACTAGGCATCAGTGGTTAAGTTGTATTTACAACACTGTTCTAGAACACATAAACATAAGGACCCTTCTCTCCCTCCAGGTGCTCAAGACTGTGTGAGGTTTGAACACGAGGAGTGTAGAGCCTTACATCAGCCTGCCTCGATACATTAACCATCATCAAAACATTCTCCTGAAATCATCCACGCATTTATACGCATTTTCATGAGACCGCGCTCGTCACATCTGCTGGCTCATAAAGTGGAAAAAAAAAGTTAGTGTAGAAACAATTTTCAATCAGCTACTAAATTTCACAAAAAAATTGCAAAGAGCAAGCAGGTAACACATTGAATTAAAGGTGAAATTTTGAAGTATTTCTCTGTAAAACGTGCTACAATTATCTTTATTTACAAGTTCAAAAAATATTTTTTTACAGGGGGTAAAGTCGCAAAAATGTGCTTTATGTGTTTCAAAAGATGTGATTTAGGAAATAAATCCTGAAAATGATGTTTACATTTTTACATTTTTTTTACTTTATCACTTGCATTTTTGGATATTTATTTTTTTGAACACATGATGATTGTTGACACAAATATTACATAAGCACTAGAGAAACTAGAGCCTTTCACAGCAGTGCTGCACTCAGACGAGAACTGTTCTCCCATTCTGACATGGCATCACACTTGTTCTGAACAAGGTCCACTGCCTCCATGTGCTCCAGGGCGTCTGGTGTGTCTGGGTAAGCAGCACTTCACTATGACATTAATGCAGTCTGACAGAAAGCTCATACATTACCTGGAATTTGCAGAGCGAACACTGAGAACAAAACGAAAAGGGCAAAAAAAGTGAGAAAGAGTGACAGAAAGATTTTTACAGTAAATGATTTAAAACATTTTGTCTGACAAATGGTTAATAAAAAAATAATAATTGTAGCTAAACATGCGCAGGGACCTATTTAAAGGGGTCATATGATGTTGCTAAAAAGAACATTATTTTGTGTATTTGGTGTAATGAAATGTGTTTATGTGTTTTAAGTTTAAAAAAACACATTATTTTCCACATACTGTACATTATTGTTTCTCCTCTATGCCCCGCCTTTCTGAAACGCGTCGATTTTTACAAAGCTCATTGGTCTGAAAAGCGAGGTGTGCTCTGATTGGCCAGCTATCCAGTGCTTTGTGATTGGCTGAATAACTCAAGCGTGTGACGGAAATGTTACGCCCCTTACCATACTGTGATGGCCTGTCCGGCCGGAGCGATGAGAAAAAAAAACATTAAAACCCATTATAGACGAGGCATCTGTAGCATCCAGTGGGGACATAGTTACGGATTATAATGACTTATACTGTCTTTTTACGCATTGCATCGTGCCGCGTAACATAAAACCATGTCTGCATTTGTGATTGGAGAAATGACAAACAACAAGCGCTACTCTTCACTGCTCAAAACTCGCGTTTGAATCATCAGTGACAAATCCTTTAAATATGAAAACCTACTTACAGTCTTTGAGTCCAGAACAGTCGGCATTGTAGTCTACTCTACCAGGATCAGTAAACAGTCCTCCATAAAATATACTGCACACATCTGAATATTTGGGTTGCCCTGTTCTGGAACAGTGTTGTAAATACAACTTAACCACTGATTTCTAGTTGTGTCTTCTTTTGGAAGACCAAACAAAGTAGTTTCGCTTTCACAACGAAACACAGCGTCACACGGCGGGCTTGAGTTAGCGGAGGCTGAGTGGAGGTTAAAAACACATGTACACAGATACATGATCCAATTTTTAATGAAACAAAATATATAAAATACATTTTGATGGTATTGAAGTATTTTAAAATAACATTTTAAAAATAAAAGATACATTTTTTTTTTATTATTTCCTTAAATGGCCACATGTAAAACTGCAAATGTAATACGTTTACTAATTTTGATGTAATATATTAAAACTTTTTAAACAAGTGTCTGTGTATGAGGAGGTACTGATTTTATGAAATGAAGGAGCTAAAAAAGGGAAACTAGGGGAAAAGAGAAAAGGAATGAACTTGAACTAAAACATTTGCAGCCTTTAAATCATAATGCCAGGATCTTTATTCTTGTCTTGTCTAAGACAGAGAGTGGAACCACAAGATAAAGGGTGAGATTTATGTAGAGGTACGGATACATATTGAAGAGCGAGCCGTAGAGGATAATATTACCCTACATCTAGACAATCTGATAAGAATAAAGGTTAGCTCTGTGTTCATGCAAATTGATTGAAAAATAAAAGTCTACCTCAAAAGACTAATGTTGGTATTGTACGACTTCACACATTTTGGGTTAGTTAACCTTGTGAACTGTGCAGAACAGTTTCATTTCAATAGTCTAAAGACCAGTTTCACTGTAATGGCCTATTCACACTCAGTGTGAATAACTGCACCACGAGTCTTTAAAATGAAGCAATTAATTTTTTGGAATACTGTGAAAAGTCAGCCTGGATAAATTTAGCATTACATCCCTTGCACACCAATGTGCAGTGAATGGGTGCCATCAGAATGAGAGTCCAAACAGTTAAGTTTAACCCATCCAAAGTGCACGCGCACGCGCGCGCACGCACGCACGCGCGCGCACACACACACACACACACACACACCTGGAGCAGTGGGCAGCCATTTATGCTGAGCAGTTGGGGGTTGAGTGCCTTGCTCAAGGGCACCTCAGTCGTGGTATTGAAGGTGGAAGAGAGCACTGTACATTCACTCCCCCCACCTACAATCCCTGCCGGTACGAGACTCGAACCCACAACCTTTGGGATACAAGTCCGCCTCGCTAACCATTAGGCACAAAATCCACAAGTAATCCATACCACTCCAGTCCATCAATTAATGACTTTAAATATTTGTTGATTATTGTGATGTTTTTAGCAGCTGTTTGGACTCACATTCTGACGGCACCCATTCACTGCAGATGATCCATTGGTGAGAAAGTGATGTAATGCTACATTTCTCCAAAACTGTTTCAAGGAAAAAACTCATCTACATCTTGGATATCCCATGGGTTAGTGAATTGGCAGCAAATTTTCATTTGGGTGTACTATTCCTTAATGGCTTTATACTGAAGTGCTATTTAAATTACTTTAATTTACCAATTAGCCTACAATTTGGTCCAGAGCGAGTACGCAATGGTCTGCCGCCTTAATTGTGTTGAGGTGACATTTTCACTGCTCAGCACAGCATCAGTTTCAGAGTTTATTTAGTTGTAAATCTGAATGATACCTCCCATAGTTAAAGTCTAAACTAAAAGTGACCCCTCTCTGTGTTAAAGGGCTTGTTGGGGTCACTTCAACCATTAAGCCATTAACACACAGTGGTCCACCATTTATCCAGTTTTTAAGCATGCTTATGACATATGGTCATAAGCATGCTAGTAAACACAACCACATGTGCGGTCATTGCCGCAGGCTGACTGCACTCACACTAAGACAGTTAATGATGCAGAAAATTAAACGGGTACATTGGCTATATGAGCCGCTGTAGTCTTTAACAAGAAGTGCTCCTGCACGATTCATCAGTACATGTTACAATAAAAGGAAAAATGTCAGTAATCTTTAAAAATCTGATAATTTGCTCCTCCAATTATCTCAATTATCACAGGTGCTCTGTCTGTCTCCAGCCGACGTAAGGAAGACCCTATCTAGGATTAACCCACGCAAGGCTGCGGTCCTGACAACATACCTGGCCGTGTACTGAGAGACTGTGCTGCACAGCTGACAGATACCTTCAACACCTGAGCCAGGCAGTTGTCCCCACATGTCTCAAATCCACAACAATCATACCAGTACCAAAGAAATCACCTGTGTCCTGTCTAAATGACTGCTATCCCATAGCACTGACTCCAATCCTGATGAAGTGCTTTGAGAGGTTAGTCATGCACAGCATCAAATCCAGACTCCCCAACACACTCGAGCCGCTCCAGCTTGCATACTGTCCAAACCGCTCTATGGACGATGCAATTTCCTCCACCCTCCACCTGGCTCTTACCCACCTAGAAAATAAAGACTCTTATGTTAGAATGCTGTTCATCGACTTCAGCTCAGCATTTAACACAGTAATCCCACAACAACTCATCAACAAACTAAACCTGCTGGGCCTAAACGCTTCCCTCTGTAATTGAATCCTGGACTTTCTAACTGGAAGACCTCAGTCAGTCCGTGTAGGCTGCAACACCTCCAGCACTACCACACTGAGCTCAGGTGCCCCACAGGGCTGTGTGCTCAGACCGCTGCTCTTCACGCTGCTGACCCACGACTTCACTGCCAAGTTCAGCTCCAACCACATCACCAAGTTCGCAGATGACACAACGGTGGTAGGTCTCATCAGCAACAACGATGAAACGCACTACAGAGAGGAAGTGGCAAAGCTGGCTGAATGGTGTGGAACTAACAACCTGTCCCTCAATGTGAGTAAGACAAAGGAGCTTGTGATGGACTTCAGGAGAAACTCTTTTGACCACCCCCCACTGACCATCGACAGCTAGACTATGGAGAGAGTCAGCAGCACTAAATTCCTTCGGGTGCACATAACAGAAGACCTCACCTGGACCACCAACACTACAACAACATCCTCTCCTGCCAGCGCCGACTTAAAAGAGCAAGTCTCCCTCCACCCATCCTCACCACATTCTACAGGGGCACCATTGAGTGTGCTGACCAGCTGCATCACTGTCTGGTATGGGAACTGCAGTGCTGCTGACCGCAAGACCCTATAGAGGACAGTGAACACAGCTGCAAAGTTCATCGGTACCCTCTCCCCTCCATTCTGGACATTTTCCTTGCACAATGCTCCAGTAAAGCCACCAGTATCGTGAAGGACCCCACCCATCCCTCCCACATTCTCTTCCAGCTCTTGCCATCAGGAAGACAGTACCGGAGCATCAAAGCCCGCTCTGCAAGACTCTTATCTCTCTAAATGCACCAGACACTTTCTTATAAACATTGCATTTTACAAGAACTTAAGGACTTAACAAATGTTTACTTATGAATGCACCATAAATTATATTGCACTACTTGCTTCTTAACCTTAAATACCTCTTTTGCACAATATCAAGCACAGTTATTATGTAACGTATTTGTATAGTCTGTCTTAGGTTATGTATATCTATAGTCAACTATTTATAGCATATGTATAGTTAGATTACTGCTTTCAGTTAGTTGTGTATAGGTTTAAAAATTGTTCTTACATCTAGTGTTGTATGTTTATATTTATGCTTATTTATGTAGCACCGTGGTCCTGGGAGACACAACATTTTGTTCCACTGTATGTCCACACATGTAGCGGAATGACAATAAAGCTTGACTTGACTTGACTTGACTCTGAAACAGTTTTCCTTGTTTCCTTACAACATCACATTGGTCACTATTGGGTAATGTTAACCAACAGGCACATTTTAGTCTTTTTAGATAATGTAGCTTCTAAATTCCAGTAGGTAATGCAGTACGTTAATGTGTGAAATGTTATAGCAATAATAGCAATAATTGATACATTTGAAAGGTGTTTAGCATTATTTATATGCTATTATAGGCATAGATCATGCTATATAATAGAATATATATAGCATATATATTGTGTTTGGGTGTGTGTATTGTGTGTATATATATCTTTTGTGTGTATATATATATTATTTTTCAGTTCAGTTTTGTTTAATATTTTTTTTCTATGTGTTTTCTATTTGTTTCTATGTTATGTTTTTTTTCTTCTTCTTCAGTGTGTAATTTCAGTGTGTAATTTTATATTTCTGAACATATGTATTTCATTTAGTTGCAAAGTTTTTCATGTAATGTAATGTTTTCATGTTTTTCACTGTTTAATAGTTTTTAATAGTTTTAGTTAACAATAACAACACTGAACAGAAATTACTGATTTAAAAAAAACAAACTCCTTAAAAATGTTTTATTATTTATTTATTTTTAATTTATTGTATTTTTTCTCTAGGAGATATGTTACATTATGGAATAACAAAAAAGTGTGAATGCTATTTTTATTTTATTAATTTCAAAGTCTGTACTTTCTGTACTTGAATTAAACCAACAATCTCAATCAAAATTCATCTTAATTTAGTAGAAGTTAAGCACTGGGGTTACAGTATCTGTGAAGTTGAACGTCACAGGTATGAGTTAACAAAATATATCAGCTAGCAATGGAGTGGAAAAACCCATAAAACTCTGCTGCAGCTCTTTCCTTCTTCACAAGCAGCCTGTTTTGAACATAGAGCAGATTCCAAAGGCAAGATCTTGTTTAATTCTTGTTTCTTCTTCTTTTCTTCTGTAATTCAAAAGCACTATGTTACTCTCACACCTGCAAAAGGCCTCTAGTTGACATGGGATACTAGACCAAAGGAAAAAAGAAAAACAAAAGTCATGTTCCCCAGCAGTGCTCTCTGTTTTCACCTCAGTCAAGCACCACTGGGCTCAACATGATCTTCAGAAACACGAAAATACAGATGGAAATTTCTGCTGTTTTGTTTCTTTCTTGTCTTCTATCAGTATGGATGAGTCATGTCAGGGGCTATGTACAGTCTTCCTGTTGGTGAAATAGGGGAGAAGTGTTTGTAACACAGGCTGAGCTATAGAACCATCGGTTTATTTAGAAATTAGATACAGATGAAATCATGATCATACATGAGCAGCACCTTCTTAAGATGACAAACTATTTTGAGGTAGGAAAAAAATTATTTGCGGTCACGTTAATGGGTGTCAAATAACTAAACTTTCAATAGTTATCCAATGCTTTTTTTTTCAGCTTGCTTGTGTGAATTTTTTAATTGCAATGCTTAACATAAATGGGGTTTAGCCTGGAGCTAGGGTTGATGGGGATTTGATACATGACATAAAACATAATTTGATTAACAAAACAAAATTTCAACTAATGATTACATTTTCTAATAGTGTTACAATTTACCCTGGTACTGTACCTATCACGGTAAAGTTAAACATTTGCAACATTTCTGGATAAAAATCCTTCTCTTTTATCTTCGTGTTTATCTCACTCTCTCTCTTCACCCACCACACAGTTCATAAAACTTCTGGCAGCTCTTCCATATTTCTCTGGGAGACTTGGAGATGAATAATAGGTGAGATAAGACTGTAGTCTTCTGAGCTCAGCTACAAAATCTGACCTCAGACTACAGAGGGTAGTCCGGACTGCTGAGCGAATCATTGTGTAGCGTCTCGACCAATCTGACACACTAATTTTTTATTTTGGATTTAACAAATCAATTATTCATTAGATTAACAAATCGTCACAGTCCCCTCACTCAATATACTGGATGTTAGGTTTTCGGCTGAACACCATCCCCCAACCTTGGTCACCATGACAACCAATCATGATATCACTGGTTTTATGGCCTAAAAGGAATGCAGGGGATAAACTCCCTGCATTTTCCTCATAAGAAAGACACACAATGCCAGAGAAATGGACCGTTCTCTAATTAATTCATAGGAAAACCTCTTTGATTGAATACACATATCCTTCAAATCATTGTGTATATTATTGCTGTCTTGAATTAATCTGTTGTATTATAGACTATTTATATTCATGCTTACGATAAACCACTCATTCATATAAGTAACTATTTAATGTCTAGTATCTATGAATTCGCCTTATTATGATCGAAACAAGCGTGTATATTAAATGCTGATACCTATGCAACATATTGACGTTCTAATAATCTGTACTAATTCGTGCATCAACACTCCAGCGAATTACATATGCAAAATACCCTGCTTACAGACAAAGAGTCATAAAAATCCCAGTATTTCCAACCTCCCGCTTGGGAATTCAGCCTTCCTCATTGGACGAACCCATCTTGAGAGGCGTGAATCTCTGCAGGCTTTAAAAGGCCACACTCCATGTGACCCGCCCCAGTCGGTGGTTCAGTCAGAAGCAAAGATGATGTGAGAAAAACGCTCCAGGATACCAAAGCATCTGTGCCAGGACTTTTCTTCGGCCTAGTCCTTTCCATTCATCAAGTGACTTTGACTCAAACTAGCTCTTTCTCATCAACCAACTTTAGCAAGATCTTGGGCCTTAAGATTGCTTCAGGAATCTTTTTCAGACATACGCATGTATCAAACTTAGTCGATTTAATTGAAGCATTAAGTATCAGTTACACCTTTTTAAAGGTGTGTTTGAACTCAGAATCTGACGTATATCCCTCAGGTTTAGATCGGCTGAATATGCAAAATGGTTCCATAAAGGTCATTCCTTATGTCTCTTTCTTTAGTGTTAAACTTTAACACTTTCCTATACCAATGTATGTGTGTGTGTGTGTTGTAGTGTAGTTAGACCGGCTAATGTGTTTATGTGTATGTAGAATAGTGTAAGTGTTTATGTAGTTAAAACTTTACTTGTATCACACTTGACGTGTTCATTTTTTACTCATAACCGGAGTCAATAATCATGCAGATTTACTTTACAAACTTATAGAATTGTACAGTAAGAAAGTTATTTCCTTTAACCAGGAAATTAACGTTCTTAGAATTGACAAGACGGTTGACCCTGAGTGGTCAGCTAAATATCTACAGCGGATCTAAAATATGAATAGTTAATTATAACTAGTTATGGTTAATTATTCATATTTCCCCATGAGCTGATTAGCTACAGATTGGTGGAGAATGCGGGTATGATAAAACGAAAGTTATGAGTTTAAACACTGGCAACTTAAAAGTGTGTGCTTGATAGCCAGGTTAAAATAGGACGTGACTTCAGATGCCCTGTTGTGTCACTATTTGCTGGCTTGTTGAGATGCAGAAAAAGTGGGGGTTTGAATTGGTACCGCTAATATGATTGGAAGAGTCTTTTATGTATTTCATGCTTAATGGTATCGGTGTAAGGTTAATCTGATTTTAGCAAAGAAACCCTAATTTCAGTATTAAAGCATAAATCTGTCTTGACAAAGCGTAAGTCTGAATCTCAGCTCAGCGGCATGTCCAAACTGTACCATAATGTAATATGCTTTAGTGAAGAAATCACAAAATTGCAGTATTGTTTAAATTGTTTCTTTGAAGAAGAAATCTCAGTACAGTTATATCAAGGTAGATATGAGCGCTGCTCCCCTTTCTACAGCAAAAAGGCCTTATAGTTTATAATTAGATAGAAGCAATTAATCTACACTTTGACTGCATATACAGTATACAAGCAACCTGGTGGTCATTATATGTTTCACTCGCTGAGTGAAATTAAAGGTGTAATACTGTACTTTAGTACTCATATGTGAGGCAAACATAACTACATATATGTTTAAACCGGTTTTAACTTACAGTAAACACGTTTTGTAATTCTTTAAACAAGTGCAAGAAGTTTATTGTTAAATTAAAGAAGCACTCACAGAAGTGCTTATTTAAAGCAACAAGTCTTGAAGGACTGAAAGCACCACGTTCTAAAACTGTGAATGTTTAACATAGACAGACATTAAACTGCGTTAGGCACACACACGCGCAGCATTGGTCCCCCCACCCCGTGGGTGGGGGAAAAAAAACCAACAACTTGTCACTGGAAGTGCTAACTTCACATAGCACAACACGCCATGTTTTTAAACAAACCATTTGAAGCAGCTAAGCTAACACGACTTAGCATAGTTTCATTTTAGGCTAAGCTACCAAATAGCTTTAACAATTAGGGGTTAACACTCTTTATTTGAAGCTTTTAAATACAGATGTGTGTGTGCAGTGTGAAGCAATTTGAATTTAACCTAATCCCTCGTTTCTGATTTTTCCATTTCTCTTCCTTCTTTTTCTTCTTTTTCTATGTTTCTCAATCTTCAATTCGTCTCAGCGAATTTAACTATCTAGATGTATCCTTCCTGAATGCTATTGCTTAGTTACTAGTTAATTAAATCTAAATTTAATTAAATCTTAACTGTCTATCGAGAAAAGACTCATTAAGGTATTGGATGCTTTTAGTTACACACTAATCACTAGTGCTGCTATTTTTTCCTAATACCAGATTTGATTACCTTTTTTTAATAATAGCAGTCAGCTAATTTAAATCCATTTACATGTTATGCCCCCTTGATGTTCTCTCTGAACCTCAAAAGGAACCAGAGACATTTCTATTTTTGACTTGTTTATTTTCAAAAAAAAAAAATAATAATAATAATAATAAGCATAATCTGAATAGAAATGCTCTCCTTTTCCTTCTGCTTTTCCCTTTTCTCCTTCATACCTCAGAGATTAAGCCTGTTTGGGGAACCATCAGCAAATTCTGAGTGATAATTTGACAATAATTTGACAGTAGTCTTAAGTCATCAATCAAAATCCTGTTTACGCCCTTTTCAGCAAAACATATGCTGACCCAAAACTATTTAGCATTCACACTCTGTTTTGATCTTGTAGTAGTCTATAGCCCTTACTCTCAACACCAGTGTGTCAAAACGGTGCAGATGCTCAGACTAACTGCCCAGAATGCAGAACAGAGAGGGCTGGCCAGGCGTTGTGAGGAACACCCCCTTTACCCAGGGCCGACGACCACCTACTGAGCCGAAAGCAACTGGACACAGAGAGAGAAGTGTACCTCAGACTCAGGGACTCAAGCGGAGAAGTTATGGATACAAAAAGTCGCAAGGTCAGGCCCATGCAACCTCATGGGGTGGAAACAGGAGGTAATTGATCTCAAGCAACAGATCACAGCGGTAGCCCACAAGGACTCCAGCAAAATGGAGTTACAGGAGGAAATCAATAGATTTAAAAAGGCTCTGACAGCTGCTGAACAGCAAGAGCACCTGGAAAAGGTAGCCAGAAAGGACCTGGAAAGGAAACACCCACACAAAATTACTATTAAAGCAGCAAATTCTGAGCTCTTAGACAAAGTTGCCAGAATTGAGACTCTGATCCAGCAGCTGAACAACACTCAAGACAAGCTTGACATGCTCCGAAGAGAACTCAGGGACTCCTACAGGCGGCGAAAAGAGACGCAGTGGGAGAGACACCCTACTCCCGCATCCTCATTCAGCCGTGCAAAACTCCCTCATATGCAACAAGCTACGAAGGGGAGAGCCAAAACTTTCTGCTTAACAACTCAGCAGACAGAACAGTAATACTTCCAAGCATCCACGCAGCAGCGCATGATGTGACCCCCAGAAACTTTGACAAGCTAGCCAGAAAAAAAATCCCAGCATTCACATTGCTGGGGAAACAATATTTTCCTACTTTAGGCAGTACGAGCAGAAATTTAGAACGGTGGAGTCGTTTTAAAAATTGCTTGCAAGCAGACCCAATAATCAAACTTATGTGTCTGTTTCATAAGTTAGTAAATTCTTCTCCATGCGCATACCAGTTCCTGAAAAACCAGATAAAATTATAGTTTGAATGCGCCTTCCTGCTAGCAGTAAGAAGTTTTCAGTGCTATAATGTTTTTAAATCGTACGATAAGAAATTAACCTGATTTTAGCGAAGAAATCCTTATCTCTGTTGTTAGTGGAGCATAAGTATATTTTCTGACGACGAAATCTCGGGATTATCAGCTCATATAAATGGTACCAGAATATATCGGTCTGATTTTGGGCGAAGAAATTCCCTTTTTCAGTACTGTGTAGGTGATTTGAGCGATGCTCCTCATTTCACTGATTAAGGCCTTATTATGTGTTACGTATAACTGTATTTCATTTTGACTCACTCATGTGAAACATTTACGTAACTCTTATTCATGCGCGCACCAGGTTCTGAATATAATCAGATAAATCTATAGCTTGAAGGTGCCTTCCTACACGTATTAGAAAGTTTCAGTGCTATAATGTTTAAATCGTACGATAAGAAACTAACCTGATTTAGCGAAGAAATCCTAATCTCTGTTGTTAGTGGAGCATACGTCTATTTTCTGACGACGCAATCTCAGCTTAGCAGCTCATATAAATGGTACCAGAATGAATCGGTATGATCTTGGGCGAAGAAATCCCCTTTTTCAGCACTGTGAAGTGACTCGAGCGATACTCCTCATTTCATTAATTTAAGGCCTGATTATGTGTTACGTATCATTGTATTTCATTTTGACTCGCTCATGTGAAAATTTACGTAAAATTAATGGTGTTATTATAGCGTAGCTAACTACGAATCCACCATTGCCTGTGAAGCGAATGTGCTGTTTTGAGTAATGAATGAATATGTACGGGACATGCATGAGTTTCCCAAGCATGCTCACAGCAGTGCAAGTCTGCTCCACCTGCACCTGTTGTGAGCTTGCATTGGTCTCCTAGAAACACGTGACCCCGGAAGTGTGAGCAAACCCTTCCGGTTAATCTGACAACAGCACCAACTTCACAGACCTTTGTGTAAACAAAGGTGCAGTGTGTAAACTAACGCTACTATTAAGCTAAGCCTTTACCTCAATGCTAGCTGTTAGATTGACTAACACGTAGATAGGGGTAAAGTGTACCTTTTCTAACCACACCTCTCTATCTCTCTCTCTAGTTCTCTGGTGTCATTTCTGTTGATCGCAATCACAGTACCTGTGGGACCCCCAAATATGGGTTTACTTGGTTATTGGTTATTTTGGTTTGACGTATTCTACCTCTTTTATTTTATTGCATTTATTTTCATTTTTTTAGCACAAATGTACCAATTCAGCTATTTTGATTTGTATTAAATTTGAGATTTAAATTAAATCAAATTTTTATTTATTTTTTATTTTATTACATTTTTATTTTTGTTGTTTATTTTGTGGATTTACTTTCCCCCTTTTAATTCCTAAGCTATTAGGAACCCCTTTTTTTTTTTATGTTATTTATTATTTTTTTTTGAGTGTTGTGGTTTGTACTTTTACCTTAGTTAGTTATGTCACCATCACCATCGTCGTTTTTGGATATGATTACAGTAGTTCTAGCAACTGTTGTTTTCCTTAATGAGTTATACAGGTTATTGGTAGCTTAATCCCTGTTTCCTCTCTACTTCTCTTCACGCCTCAGTGCCAGGCCTAATACGGTGAAGGGCAGCTACCATTGCAACACAATGTAGACTAACATAAAACTAGAAACAATTCCCACTGTTTCTTTTTCTTTTGACGAGGTATTTGGTGGGTCCCTGCTAGTTTAGCTAACAGCCTAACCCTGGGGTTATGAAGTCTATTGCAGCATCAAACACAAGTGAAACCTGCTTAGCCATAACTCTTAGAAACAAAACTAAAATAGGTAAAAAATGTTCCCTTTTTTTTTTTTTTAGTTCATCTTATTTTATTTCAATTTCGTCATAGTGACCAAACCCGTGAACCATCAGTAGTATAGCCCGGTAATCAGCTGACCCCTGCTTACAGCCCCCACAACAAAGTTACTCAAACTCTCTCTTTGTGATCACGAACACAAAAACATAGCACCCTACCTCACTAGCTGCCTCCCACCAGCTATTCATACCTTACACGGCCTACACAGCCGTTCCCCTTAGAGATAGCTTAACACCTCTGTACGTACCTGCATTAGCCTTGTGTCTCTCTCTCTCTGGTGTACCCACAAGTGTGCCAGTATGTCGCAGACATTCCACAGACATCCAGCACTGGCAGCTCACCAGGACCACCTGGAAACTCAGTAGAGCACTGTAATGTACATCATTCAGCTCAAAGCAGCCAACAACCTGCAATGGCAAAGAAACGAACAGCGAGACTGCGACATAAGCGAACACATGACCAGCATCATCCTCTCCTCGGCCCACACCTTCAAGGGCCTCAGACAGGAGATATATGAGCTGAAACTGCAAGTCACAGAATTCTGCAGAGAACTGACACCTGCTCAACGAGAGAAAGCACAGAACGGATGCAAAGAACCTCACAGAATGGTGCGACAGAAAAAAAAAATCACCAGTCTTCACAGAGGCTCTAAAAGCTGCTAGACACCAAGCGCCCCTGGAAAAAGCCATCACACAGGACTTAAAAAGAGAACTGTTTCACACAAAGTCAACATAACAACATATGTGGAACTAAATGAGAAAGACACCACATCTTAGGCATTACAAGGCCAGCTGCATGCAGCCAGAGCTGAGGTCCAAACCCTGACTCAGCAATTAAAGAGGAGCTTGACATGGTTGAGAAAAAATTTAAACAGTCCTACTGACTGCGCATAGACTTAAGCAAAAGACATCCGGCTGAATATCGGTCGCCAGCAGTGCAAGCCATCCACGCCTGTGCACAGCTACGAAAGGGGGGAAAGGGAGCCAAAGCCTTCTGCTTGACACTTCACAAGTCAGCTCCCTGAAAACCTCTGCAGCTGCAACAAAAAAAAAAAAAAAAAAATTTTCAGGCAAACCGAAACAACGCAACAAGGTGAATTCAGTATCACAAATGAACTGAAATATGCATGGAGACCACAAGGTGAACAGACAGGGAAAAAACGAAAAAGAACTTCCCCTGGCAAGCAGGCCCAAACCCCCTCAGCCAATAGTCCGAACCTGCGAAGGGGGGGGGGGGAGCCCACTGTTCACACATCACCAACCATCAGCCACAAGGGGGTGGGGCAGGGACCGTTCCAGAGGATCACTGCAGACACACACACCGTGTGACCCCACAGACCACAACGAGCTGGCCAGAGACAACACATCTGGCAACCTAAATACTCTCAGACCCAGAGTCTGAACACGGACTGATCGCTGCCCCAGACACCAAGCAGGGCCGGCGTGAAACTCACCATGCTTACTACCACAGACTTTGACAAACTTACTCCAAGCTCACAATTACCCTGGGATGGCGGAAGACACCAGCTGCAAGAAGTCATCTAGACATTAGGGCCTGCCGCACAATGCCTAAACAACAGCTGCGTAACCTGACACAGAAGGCCTTTAACAAGCACAAGGCCTCCACTAAGGTGTTTGTCAAACCCCACTGAGTCTGAACTTCCCAACTCAGAATCCAAAGCGGGCACCAAAAGGCACCCAGCATTGCCACAATGCAAAAAACCCTTCTACAGAAAGCCCCTAGCCAGAACAGGACAGAGCCATCAACATGGCAACAGACCCAGGTTCCAGACCAACCACTGGGAAAAGGCGTCCTCATCCTGCAAACACCACGGTATGTCCAACAGCAGTTCACCACAACATCCTCCTCCACACAACAGAGGCTACACAAGGACAGCTGGACACACCTACCTCTGGGTTACAGGAGCTGCTGACACTCGCAAAAGAGCTCCTTGAACAAAACTAAACTAAGGAGTATTGAGAAGGACAAACTCTGACTCCTTGCCTGCTGCAACACAGCATCAGGCCCCTCCAAGGGAGGAGCATCACTTGAAACCGGTGAGACACCCTAGAAGCAGCCAGACAACGTTGGATTTAGCAACGGGCCCACATGCCCAACAGCAAAACCTCCACCAACACAACTCAGGCAAGCTCAAGACGGTGCCACCACAAGAGCCAAGTGACACAGCAAACATCGAATTTCTAGTGACGTTAAGCAAAGCAGAGAGCTCACAACCACCAGCCGCTTTCCTGCCATCATCACTAGGTCAGTCAGAAACTCTCTGCACGCTACAAAATCTCAATAACAATTACCTGCAATCCCTGGAACCACCTGCATTCTCACCAGTGAGAGTCTAACCCGGCTGTTCCACATCGTGGGTACCACAGATAGCCTACTGGCTAACAGCATCAACAAAAACATCCTACCCGGACTAACTCACTTCAGGATGACAGGTGACACAGCCTCGACACCTGCTGCATAAGCTCGAGGACCACACCTTGCTACAGCCTACAATCAACACAGCACCCCACAGACAGCATCCAACACGGGGGGGGGGGGGGGGGGGGGGGGAGGGCTTTCTTTTTTGCGGGGGTTGTATTGGAGGCACCAACAGCCAAAAACCCCCACTGGCTCCCAGCCGTGAGTGGCAGGTGTGTGTTCAATTGTTCTGCACCTTGACATCGCTCGGTGTTGTCTATTCTATGGACAACAACGCTCGAAAGGGGGGAAATATGTAGAGTCTCGACCAATCTGACACACTAATTTTAATTGGATTTAACAAATCAATTATTCATTAAATTAACAAACATTCACAGACCCCTCACCCAATATACTGAGTAGGGTTTTCGGCTGAACACCATCCCCCAACCTTGGTCACCATGACGACTAATCATGATATCACTGGTTTTATTGCCTAAAAGGAATGCAGGGGATAAACTACCTGCATTTTCCTCATAAGAAAGACACACAATGCACAGAGAAATGGACTGTTCTCTAATTAAATCATAGGAAAACCTTTCTTTGAATGAAAACACATATTCTTCAGGCCATTGTGTATATTATTGCTGTGTTGTATTTAATCTGTGGTATTATAGACTATTTTATTCATGCTTACAATAAACCACTCATTCATATAACCTTAAATATACCGTGTTTAGTATCTATGAATTCGCCTTCTTATGATCGAAACAAGTGTGGATATTATATGCTGATACCTATGCAACAAATTGATGTTCTAAGAATCTGTACTAATTAGTGCCTCAACACTCCAGCGAATTACATATGCAAAATACCATGCTTACAGACAAAGAGTCATAAAAAACCCCAGTATTTCCAACCTCCCGCTTGAGATTTCAGCCTTCCTCATTGGACGAAACCATCTTGAGAGGCGTGAATCTCTGCAGGCTTAAAAAGGCCACACTCCATGTGACCCGCACAGTCGGTGGTTCGGTCAGAAGCTAAGAAAAAGTGAGAAAACGCTTCAGGATACCAAAAAAGTGTGCCAGGCCTTTCTTCGGCCTAGACCTTTCCATTCATCAAGTGACTCTGACTCAACCTAGCTCTTTCTCATCAACCAACTTCAGCAAGATCTTGGGGGCTTAAGATTGCATCAGGAATCTTTTTCAGCCATACGCAAGTAGCAAAATTAGTCGATTTAATTGATGCATTAAGTATCAGTTACACCTTTTTAAAAGGTTTGTTTGAACTAAGAATCTGACGTTGTCCCTCAGGTTTTAGATCTGCTGAATACGCAAAATGGTTCCATAAATGTCATTCATTATGTCTCTTTCTTTAGTGCTAAACATTAACCCTTTCCTATACCAACTGTATGCGCGTGTGTGTATGTGTATGTTAGACCGGTTAATGTGTTTATGTAGTATGTTAGAATAGTTTAAGTGTTTATGTAGTTAATACAGCCTTACTTGTATCACACTTGACGTGTTCAATGTTTACTCATAACCGGAGTCAATAATAATGCAGATTTACGTTACAAGCTTATAGAATTGTACAGTAAGGAAGTTATTTCCTTTAACCAGGAAATTAAAGTTCTTAGAATTGACAAGACGGTTGACTCTGAGTGGTCAGCTAAATATCTACAGGGGATCTAAAATATGAATAGTTAATTATTATTATAACTAGTTATGGTTAATTATTCATATTTCCCATGAGCGATTCGGACATGGACAACTCCCTTCTCTCCAAGAACTGTACTGATCCAGAGTGAGCAAAAGGGCTGGCAAAATCATTATGGATCCCTCACATCCAGCACACTCCCTCTGTGAACTGTTGCCATCTGGTCGACACAGGAACCGTTTCTTCCTCAGGCCATCCATCCATGAACACCTGACAAAAACTGTGGAACACACACTATTTATTCAATCATACACTTATTTATCTAACACACAAACTCAGTCTACATTTCAATTTGCACATAGTATACCTAGGCATGCAATTGTCGTTTGGAATGTTATTCCTTATTTACGTTTATTTATTTTTTCGATATTGTGTTTTTTGTTCGTCACTGTATTCTGTACACTGTGGAATGCTTCTGTCACGAAACAATTCCTGAGTGAAACATAAATAGCTCTTAGATTCTGATTCTGATAACAGAAGTTAAATCCGATCAAAACATGACCTGGCTAACCCTAATATCTTCTTATTTCTGCCGTGCATAAAGGTTTTTTTTTGTTTTTTTTTTTTGCTGTTGTGCACGGCCTATATCATTAATCCTTCTGAAAACTACTTTGAATACCTATCAGAAATTAGTTATATATATATATATTTTTTTTTTCTTGTGACAGATTGAAGCATCCTGACATACCATATTTGGGGGACTAATTCATTAAAAAATAAAAAATAACGTATGAAATAATAAAAAAAGTATATGTTTACTTGCATATAAAAGCATACTACCATACTAAAGCACAAGTATAATTGGCATCACATTTAAAGTCAATATATTTCAAGTGTACTAAACTGCATCATTACAATCATTTATTTCAAAATGATCAATCATTACAAAATTTCAATATAAATTGCATTAAAGTATTTCAATTTAGACTAATAGATTTCCATTTAATTGCAATTAGCATGCAATTAAGTGTCCAAAACATCAGTTTTAACATTAATCTTAAAAAAAAAAGTATGCTATACTGTAGTTCTGTTTCACAAGTCAGGGCTGTTTATTTTATTCAGTACATCAGTCTGAGATAATGTAACTTCATGCTAGTGCAAATAAATACAATTTAGATTGCAATTGATTTGATCTGAACAGAGTGTCAATGTGTTTAACTGAGTGCAATCAAACCCAAATCCCAAGAACAGAAATGGCAAAAATGTTGTTATGTGTGCTATATGTTAACAAAACTTGAATAAACTCCTCTCACTGGACTCCACTGCGTGACAGCTAAAGGGAATGTGGTGTCAGCTCTCCACACCCGAAAACATGCACTTTTGTCCTCAAGCCATCGATGGTGTCAAACTGGAAGGATTGCTTTTGGAGGATTCATTTAATTCATAAATCAGGTTATAACAATACCGAGTATCTCAAAAGGCAGCATTGTGATTGTGTATGGTCTCTGTTGGCCTTTCCTCTCAGGATTTACTTGCAATTTAGATTCATTCATTAAAATAAAACAAGTGTAGTTACCACAGTGAAGTGATGCTGTGTTGAGAGATATTGTGATGAAATGTCAAAGTGAAGAAAAAAAAATACATTAATTGTCTTTCCTTTTCCTGCCAATTAGCGCCTTTATTCAATCTGACAGCAACACGTTTGTCTGTGAATAAATGAAAAATAAACAAGACATTAACTAGTTTATAGCAGCAGGTGTGATTTTTCTCTTTTCTGCTAAAACAAATGAATTTATTTTAAGAAATTGTTAAATACCAATGCAAATATTATTTCTTCTCTCTTGCCAAGCTGTCATTTAATCAAAGACTTGGTTTGAACTTTTGCTCTCCATAAACAACTGGGCCAAAAAAAGCTTTGTATAATTATGGATATGTGAAAGCATTCGTTTTAAAATGACCTGTGTGGCTTAAAGGCATGAAATGCCTGATTACTTGAGTCGTATCCTTCTGATTAAACAAAATGTTACATAATTAAACATAATGAGTTGTCTATTTCAGGCAAAACATTGCTGAAAACTGTGGTTACTGTATATGTGATCTATTATGGAGAACATACTTTTGGCATACTTTTAAATGTGTTTACATTTGTAAAAAAAAAGTTCGATCCATTTAATATCCATATTTATATGTAATTCCATAATTTTTTTTTTGTCCTTGAAATATGGAAAAAAAAATATTTATTCCATAAATACAATCTATTCTCAATGAAATAAGTGCACTGCAGAATGAACTGACAAACATGCATGGTAAATTAAAATATACTTTAATGTAATTTCTGTTGAAACGTGTGTCATAAAGAAATATATTTGTAGTTACACATTTATAATGAATATGTTGCAATTTTAGTACATTTGAAATATATTAACTTCAATAACACTATTTAAATCAAATAACAGTACTTGTCCAAATACATGTGCATTATTATGTTGGTCAACACATGAACATAAGCATACTTTAAAGTATGACAAAAGCTTGTTGAAACGTAACGATTCAAAATGTACTTTAAAGTAAAATGTTTAATTTGACATTATTACAAAGGGCATTTAAAATGTACTTAAGTGTGTTAAGAAACAGTCATGAACATTTAGGTTACACTTTATTTTAAGGTGCTCTTGTTACAGTGTAATTATACATATACACTGTAAAAAAAACAATTTGTTGAGGCAACTAAAAAAAACTTTGTTACCCCGCTGCCTAAAAAAATTTGTTATCTTGACAATATATTTCTTGTTGAAACAACTTCTCATTAGAGTGGAAGTAGTCAAGGTAATAAATGTGTTCAAGTTGACTTGAATATTATGTCCTAGCCCAGTCAACCTAAATCATGTTGTGTCAACTGGGATTTTTTTTTTTTTTTACTTGAATTGATAAACATAAGCAAATGTTACCCCACTGACTTAAAATTTTAAATAAAGATGAAAAAAACACTTTTTTTGTTTCATTTATTTAATGATAGAGACAACACTTTCATTCACATTTAAATTGAACAAGCAATTTGCTGTCAACACATCAACTGACAATTGAAAAAAAAATAGCAAATTACAAACAAACACACACACGTCTAAAGATCTGAACCGACACTTGAAAGTATGCTTTATAATAGGTAATCTTGAGAAACATAAATAGTTGCATTTCAATTTGTCACATCAAAACCACAGGGATTATTTTAAATTTCATATCTCAATAAGACAAGTCAGGAGGTTAAACACTGCATATTAACCCTACACAAGTTTATACACTCCCCACATGTGCAAGTTCTTGCCGTCACAAACATGAGAGGACACTAAATTATATATAAATAATTATAGATATCTATTATATATGTATATATATAAGGCAAAAGCATTCACAGTTAGTTACAAAAAAATGTGTGTACTGCACTTCTGTATAATAAAATATGAATGGAATGCACATGGAAGCACAAAAGTCTGATTCTAAATTCCATAACGCAACATGACAAGACAGAAGTGTAAACATCACAAGGTCCTTGAAATTTTCCAAACTCTCCCCCATCATAATGCAATTTAGTGGTCATAAAACAATAAACAAATAGAAAGAGGAAAGCAAAAGCACTTTTCAATTTGAAGGAAAATGTGTACTACATTACTGTATAAGAAAATGAGACGTGAAACAACATCTGTTTTCATGAGAACATGCATAGTCCAAGTCATAACATGACAAACTTTAAATGTGCATTCTAAAAAAGTAGTAAAGGCTCAAAAGAAACCAAAAGCTCCTTTAAAAAAACAAAAACTACTTTTTGTGAAAGAGCTTGCTGTGCAGCCCAAGAACACGTCATGAACATTGGTGGGAGCAGCTGTTCTTCACAAGTTTTTGCAGAGCCTCAAAGGTGTATTTCACGCGCTTGGGTTAGTGGATGTTCACCACATAAAGACCCATCAGGAGTCCAAATGCCTTGGGGACATCGGAGTGATGATATACTGTATATATATATATACATTCTTGCCGTTTCATTAATTTATTTTTATAACTGTTTTACTGTTAAAATCACACTTTAAATGCCATTAAATCGCTTTTTATACATTTTACATTTACACATTTTAAATAGTTATTAGATATGCCCCATACATGCAATGTGACAACATGCCCTATAATAGGTCAACATGGGCTAAATCAACTGTATATTTTCCTTCATAGGCAAGAATGTTTTTTTAGTCTAGACTTTAAAGTATGTATCTAGAGAAATTGACTTCAGAAATAAACCTCCCCTGAGGAATACTCCGTGGTGTAAAAGGTCAACAACCCGGCTAATCTATTTATCTTACACTACACTCTTAAAAATAAAGGTGCTTCAAAAGGTTCTTCAAGCAATGCCATAGAAGAACCATTTTTGGTTCCACAAAGAACCATTCAGTCAAAGGTTCTTTAAAGAACCATCTCTTTCTTACCTTTTTATAACCTGAAGAACCTTCTTTCGCCCCAAAGAAGCTTTTGTGAAACAGAAAGGTTCTTCAGATGTTAAAGGTTCTTTATGGAACCATTTAGACAAAAAGGTTCTTCTATGGCATCGTGAAGCACTTTTATTTTTAAGAGTGTAGCTTCCTTTTTTCCCCCTTGGTTCTCCTGTGTGCAGCACCTTGTACATAAAACATTTCACTGCCATCTGAATAAAACTTTTATTTGACAATGTCGGGTTTTTTTCTTCAGTTTCACATACAACCTTAGAGGAAAATACTCAGGCAGCTGCATGTCATCTTCAGTGAAGAACTACTGCAGAAACAGAGGCTAAAACATCTTCCATCATTCATATCCAGTTCATACATGATTGAGAACTCCGTGCAGAACTACCAGCCTGCAGCGTTCACATGGTGCTCAACCGACACAGGTTGTAGACAAATAAGACATGCAAACAATATGACACTTAAAAAACTTTATCCCATCCAGTTTTGTAACTTGTAAACAAACTTTACAGACAGAGGAGGATTCTGAAACATGTGAGGAAGTTATTTTTACTCGAGTCAATTTTGAATGTTGTACACGCATTTAGTGTTCTCAGGCGTTCTCATAAAGACTCGTCTGCTTGTGAGACTGTCTCGCTCCAGCCCATGTGCTTTAGATTGTGATGTAAGAGACCAGATGGAGTCTAAGCACGTTTAAATATGAAAAGCTACATCTGCATTAGAGCGCTGATGTTAACTGACAGGTCCTCAGCGTTTTGGTGCTGATTATTATAAAAGAGAAAATGAGTGCAAGCAGCACCATGTTCTATTCTCAGCACCTGCTGCCACACAGCACCCCTCACTCATTATAAGAGGAACTGGCACGTGGCAGGAGGACAGAATCTGCATATCCTCAAACCTAGCAAAAACCTTTTGATTTTTACTTTTCATAATGGTTTTTAAGACATGTATCACTATTTTTGTTTCTCATACATAATTTTGTGCTCTTTCATGTAGCTTGCCAGATGAAAAAACATGGAAAACATACTATAATTAAGAAGCATGCTGTGCTTCCAAATCCTAACATGGTGTTGGGTTTGAGTTCACCTTACTTGAGTCCGAATTTTGACCAATCAAAATTTTGAATTTTGAATTTTGGCCTTAATTCAATATCTTGTTTTAAACATAACAACTAGAAACAGCTTAGCAAACCTAAAGTCATGTCAATGATTTCTGTATTTTGACATATGTCAGAGTGAAACAGCTTTGCAATGTGAAAAACAATAGGGCTGGACTTGACTTTATCTATCAGTATAAATGAGTGAATTCAATCCATGGGGATAGTAGCAGGGTTTCACTGAATCCCTGTACTCTGAAACATGTTTTGCATCCCAAAGGCTCAAGTCAGTTGCAGTAAGTCAGAGTAAAAATGCATCAAAGTCCATGACAAGTCCAAGTCCACTAAAAGTTGTGCTTGAGTCTGAGCTTGAGTGCCCTAATTATATGCCAAATGTTGTGCTCTACACTCTTAAAAATAAAGATTTCAAAAGATGTTATTTGCCGCTATGCCATAAAAGAAGCATGTTTGGTTTCCTCTAAAAGAATATTTTTGTGAATAGTTTTTAAAATACTTTTTTTTTCTTAGAGTGAAGAACATTTTAATAATCTAAATAAAATTTGGTAACACTTTACAAATAAGGTTCCATTTGTTAACATTAGTTAACTACATTAGTATTAAAAATGAAATGAAAATGATTATAAAACATTTATTAATCTTACTTAATGTTGATTCCAACATTCACAAATACTTTATTAAAATCAGAAGTTGTATCTATTATCCATTGATTTTATTTAATACACCTGAGCTAACGGACTAACAATGAACAGCTTTATTTTTTAACTAACATTAACAAAGATTAAAACATACTGTAACAAATGTATTTCTCATTCTTAATAAGGCGTTTTTAAAAGGATAGTTCACCAAAAATGCAAATTCGTAATGAATACTCACCCTGTGTTTCGTTCCAAACCTGTATGGCCTGCGTTCATCTTCGGAACACAAATGGACTATTTTAACGATGACTTACTACCTTTCTGGGCATTGAAAGTTTTAGGCCCAATCCCAATTCTACCCCTTACCCCTCCCCCTTTCCTAATGAGACTGAGGATCTACCCTTACGTGATGCGAAACGAAGGAGGTAGGGTTTTGTTCTCGATTCTCTTTTGGTTGGAGGGGTAGGGGAATGGCCAGACAGCCCTTCAAACTGAGATTTTTCGGGACCACACTTCAAACAATGGGGTATGAATTATCTCAGCGTAAACCAGCTTCAGCGGCAACATGACTGCCCGAGTGAACAAAAAGACACAAATGTAAGCATTTTTAGTATTAATAAAGATTTTAACAAAAAGTAATTATTTGTTTTATGTTAAATTCAATCGTGTTCATATTTACGGTCATGTTACTCAAAAGAAATGTTTGCAAAAAATCACTAAAATTTGCTAACGTCACATCATTACAGACTATACACGATAGTACCACAACATATTTTCATGTCTGATCAAAGCGATAACCACTGTAGACATTGAGGGGGGCTAGTCCACCCAATAATTAGAAATCGCTAAACCCATTTCTCAAATATTGCCAATTTGAGAGAGAGATGAAAGTTGTATGTATGCTTGTCTGTGCGTTTCTCTTTTTAGAGTGAGTTCTTCCCAAACACGCTGGCATCTCTCGTTGCTGGAAAATATAAGGTCGCGGAGGTTATTAAAGTCGTGGGGTAGCGTGACACGTTTCTTTGCTCCTGGATTGTGTGAGCGCGTGATATCTGATGTGTGTGTCTGTGTGTGTGTGTGTGTGTACAGGTAAGCAGCGCATTAAAATAGAACGCTAATTAAAGGCTCTAATGCACACCAGCACATCAGTAGGTGTGTGTATTGTAGGAGCTAGATGACGTATGATGACGTGTGACGATATAGTAGTGGTGTCCCAATTCTTAGGGGAATATTTTCACCCCTACCCCTTGACACTCTGTTTCAAGGGACATGGGGATGGGGTAGGCGGAGGGGTAGGGGAAGGGGTATAAAATAGAATTGGGATTGGGCATTAGTTGCGTTGCTGTCTATATGAGACAGAAATCTCTCTGATTTAATCAAAAATATCTTAATTTGTGTTCCGAAGGTGAATGAAGGTCATGTGGGTACTTCTGTTTTAATATACTGTAAATAATATATTTTGTGGGATTAGAATAGACAAAACATCAGTTATTAAGATAATTATTCTGTGATGCATATGTCCACTGCTGGGCATTATCAGTGGACAAATGAAATTAAAACTAGTGAGAGTATGAAAAAAAGCTTGTTTATTATCTTATTTCTTCTATTTTCTGTTTGTTCATTTTCATTTCTCCAGTACTGACAGAGATTGACAAGATGCTCCTGTCAGAGAGAGGAAACAGGGTTGTGAAGCCTTTAAAAGCTAAGACACCTTGCTGAGATTTTTGAGATGTCCCAGGGTAGCTTCACTCTTGCTTCCCTAATGCCCCGCAGAGCTCCAAATGGGAAAACGAATCCATAGCAATATTTGCTACTGTGTCTGAAAATATCAGCAACTGAAAAACATGGAACTTCTGGAAGGAAAAATGAAAAATGTTTCTCTACTTCTGTCTCCTGGACAAACTTCAACAATATGACAATGAATCAATACAAATGTTCTCTACTTCAAGTTTGAAAGCTAGGTATGCTGACAGACAGGCCAGTCAAGTAGAATGAAGGCACAAGGATTTTTAAACCAACTCAACCATTTAATAATTAGTGGTCTTTGCCATCATTACTATTGTTATTTCTTATACTTAATGTTAGGGGTTTACTCAACCAGCACAAGCTGTAACATACTGTTTGTGCTATAGAGATGAATATCTCAGATATGGCTTTGTCGAGCATTCTTATATTAGCACCACTAATTGTATTCCCTAGTGAAAAAGTACACTTTAGTATAATTTAAAAGACTACACTAGTATACTAAATATACTAAAGATGTATGGTAAAATTTAGTTAGGACCAACTTCACTATTTACTAGTGCTCTGAGCATGATATTACTAGTTATGATTTGTATAATGCTTATGAAGAACATAGTAATGCTTTAATCTGAATGACCACATTTTAGATCCCTTAATCCTTCCCTAAACCAAAACGTAACAACTACCTTACTAACTATTAATAAAAAGCAAATTAGGAGTTTATTGAAGCAAACATTGTAGTTAATAGCAGTTTATAGCAAGACTTGGTCCCAACAAAGTGTGCAATAAATATGCAAAACGGGCAGATTGAATGTATGTCAGTTACCATTGCATGTTGTAATTGCATTAAATAAATATTATGCAATTACTGTAGTGAAACGTTTCGAGTGCTATTTTGGAGCCTTACGTAGAGTTATGTAATGTATATATTTAGCGCAAAGGGAATCCTTTCAGAGTTATAGGGAATTTGGACAGAATCACTGTTTTACGGCTGATCACTGAGTCGGCCAGCAAATTCATTGAAAGAGCTGTACAACATCAACTCTGCATGGATATTAATATCCAAAATATAGTGAAAACACTATTAATTAGCACATGTAACCAGATCGGCAGTTTAAGACATTAACTTAAGCACAAAACACAAGATACTTCTCTTTTCAAGATAAATAGCACCATAATTGTATACTCTCAAGCACCACTCATAAGCACCAACTAATAAGCAAAAATAAGCTGTTGATAATCTAAGACATATAAATACTCTAATCACATAACAACACCAATAAAACATTCACACCAAGTGCAGGAAGAGAGAAAGTGAAGAAAAGAATGAGTGTAGGAGATGAAATTGAACTCCCACGTTATAGCAATATGTGCGTTGACATAGACCGAACACCACAATCACTAAAACCCTCGCATTGAGTTCCTCAATTTGGTTAAAATTTATATTAAATGCACCAGTCTGGAGGTACTTGCATTGCCTGTGTAAGGGATTCCCTTGTCATCAGTTGCAGAAAGGGGGTTTCCCGAGGTTGCTGATTGGCTGGAAGTTCAGTAGTCGTTGAAGTGATATATTGGGAAGCCAATGGTTGGGCGCTGGCTGAAGATGCAGAGTTGTGGGCTGGGTGAAGTTTTGAGGTGGTCACAGACTAGATGTTAACTCGGAGACACTGCGTTAACTTAACCCAGAACATGAAACTCTCAACGGAAAGAAAATAAACTAAAGCAGAAGCCAGCAAAAAGAGTGACGAGACTAGAAGGCGTTTCTCCTCATGGTTTTAGAGGAGCAGCTGGCGTGTAAGCCAGAGCACGCTCAAAGAGCACTAAAAAGCAGTGGCAAAACGCGGTGGCAAAAATGCAAGGAAAAACCTAAAAGCAATAATTTGACAGTGTCCTGAGTATTTAAACCGGGCTGTTGAACACATCCCAAATGGTGTCATTGACCAATTAGACACTGACTTAGCTCGACAAAAATCACTTTATCTTATCAGTCAAAGGCGAATTTCCCGCTCTTGCAGAGTATAATTTGGACATGATTTCTATAACCAGAATATAATATGTTTTACAAATTATTGGTTGATAGAAACATTTAAAGCATGAATTTTCAAACTCATACATACCCAACATGAATATAATCATAAACTATTCAATAGTTACTCAAAATACATACACAATAAGTTATTAGGACATGATAGTCAAATGTGTGGGTTACATACATGATATAGAGTTATGCAATGGACTGTAGGATCTCTGTCTTACAACGGACCCACTTACACTAGCGAGTCACACATGAAACAATCACAATCCATTGAGACAAATTGAGGAGCACCCTGTGCAGCCATCTGCGGTCGTAAAACTCATACAGGGTCAGTGAAGCGTCTCAGCAGTTCCTGTACCATCTAGCTTATCGTCTCAAGAGACTCAAATAAAAAAAAAAACAGTGCTTAAACCCTAACTCAAACTAGCATACAAAACTATCTATGTTTTACGGGCTTTCAAGGACCAGATGCGTGATACCCCTGACCATTTAACACATAAATTGCTAAATCCGATCAACAAAAGAGACAATTTTAGAGCTCCCTGTCCAGCAGAAGGATGGCTAGATCCACACGTGCGTGACAGGGGCATGACCTCAGACACTCCACCTTTCCCCCGCGCAATTCCAAAAAAAAAAGGACCCGAACGACACAGACGATTATAAAACAATTAATTGAAGTATTCGGAGCAATAGATTCGCAAATCATAGTTGTATGTTTATAGATACAGTGGGGAAAAAAGTATTAGTCGCCACAATTGATGCAAGTTCCCCCACTTAAAAAGAGGAGAGAGGCCTGTAATTTTCATCATAGGTAGACCTCAACGATGAGAGACAAAATGAGAAAAAAAAATCCAGAAAAACACATTGGAGGATTTTTAAAGAATTTATTTTTGAAAATTGATGGTGGAAAAATAAGTATTGGTCCAATAACAAAATTTCATATCCTACTTGTCTATAATAACCTTTGTTGGACGGACAGAGGTCAAACGTTTCGGAATTTTCACAGGTTTTCACACACTGTGTGGTATGTTGGACCATTCTCCCATGCAGATGTTTTGGGGCTGTCGTGGGCAACCGGATTTTCAACTAACTCCAAAGATTTTTTATGGGGTGGAGATATGAGACTGGCTAGGCCACTCCAGTACCTTGAAATGCTTCTTACGAAGCCAATCTTTCGTTGCCCGGGCGGTGTGTTTGGGATCATTGTCATGCTGAAAGACCCAGCCACATTTCATCTTCAATGCCCTTGCTGATGGAAGGAGGTTTTCACTCAAAATCTCACGATACATGGCCCCATTCATTCTTTCATTTACACGGATCAGTCGTCCTGGTCCCTTTGCAGAAAAACAGCCCCAAAGCATGATGTTTCCACCCCCATGCTTCACAGTAGGTATGGTGTTCTTTGGATGCAACTCAGCATTCTTTCTCCTCCAAACACGACAAGTTGAGTTTTTACCAAAAAGTTATATTTTGGTTTCATCTGACCATATGACATTCTCCCAATCCTCTTATGGATCATCCAAATGCTCTCTAGCAAATTCAGACGGGCCTGGACATGTACTGGCTTAAGCAGGGGGACACGTCTGGCACTGCAGGATTTGAGTCCCTGGCGGCGCAGTGTGTTACTGATGGTAGCCTTTGTTACTTTGGTCCCAGCTCTCTGCAGGTCATTCACTAGGTCCCCCCATGTGGTTCTGGAATTTTTGCTCACAGTTCTTGAGATCATTTTGACCCCACGGGGTGAGATCTTGCATGGAGCCCCAGATCGAGGGAGATTATCAGTGGTCTTGTATGTCTTCCATTTTCTAATAATTGCTCCCACAGTTGATTTCTTCACACCAAGCTGCTTCCCTCTTGCAGATTCAGTCTGCCCAGCCTGGTGCAGGTCTACAATTTAGTTTCTGGTGTTCTTTGACAGCTCTTTGGTCTTGGCCATGGTGGAGTTTGGAGTGTGACTGTTTGAGGTTGTGGACAGGTGTCTTTTATACTGATAACAAGTTCAAACAGATGCCATTAATACAGGTAACCAGTGGAGGAAAGAGGACCCTCTTAAAGAAGAAGTTACAGGTCTATGAGAGCCAGAAATCTTGCTTGTTTGAAGGTGACCAAATACTTATTTTACCGAGGAATTTACAATTAATTCTTTTAAAATCCTACAATGTGATTTTCTGGATGTTTTTTTTCTCATTGCTCTCATAGTTGAGGTATACCTATGATGAAACTTACAGGCCTCTCTCATCTTTTTAAGAACTTGCACAATTGGTGGCTGACTAAAAACTTTTTTGCCCCACTGTATATATGCTTGATGTGTTTCATGTAATCGGTGAAACTTTAATCAGTGTTTATTACCCTTTTAGGAAATGAGGTTATTAATATGTGTGTAAGATATGTGAAGTTTAGTATTGAACAAACTTGTGATAATTGCAGAATATTGAAATAAGTGAAAAGCTGTTATTTCAAACAGTATGTGTTGTACGACACTATATAGAAGTTATTAACAAAACCTGCAAATCTTCATTTCCCCACATGATAAATTGAAGCATCATGTTAATGTATGCATGCTCCGCCTTGCAACAAGTTGATTGGAAGGTCGCGTCGTGGGACGGACTTATGCAGCGGATCAAAAATCCAATGCAGAACAGATTTGCTTGCTTTCGCCTGTCGCTGTGTTAAGAGCACTCCAACTTGTGCTCACACGCTGCACCATCAAGCGATTGGGTCATCCAGAATTCAAACACTTCAGTTGAAACTTCGTGATCTTCAAAGAACTCTGAGTCTTGCAAACTCAGACTGTAGCAAAACTGCTCAAGCTTCTGGCGTCATCAAGAGACCAACCAATCCAATGAGGGGTCTCCCAAAAGGACGTCATCCAAACGTCATCTCAGCGACCAATCCGAAAGCTCTGGGGTTCCCTCAGCAGCCATCCAGGAAGCCTGTGTCAGCAACGAATCATCTCAGCTTTTCCGCTGTCAACCAAGCAGAATGCAAGTAAACGAACAAAATCTTATCTCTGCTGAACTTGTTTCGAGCTAATTTAAGCAGTAAAATTAAGACAAATTCTCTGCTTTGTGAATTCTCTCAGGTGAATTTAAATCACTCGTGAAAACGAGTTAGAACTTTGAAACTTCATGCAACCCCGTCAACTCTCATTCTAAAGAAACTATGTTTGTGTGTATGTGTGTTTTAGCTTAGTTTTGATGTAATCTAGAATAGCCAATAAAAATTAATGTTTCATTTATAAATAATCATCGTCTGATGTCATATAATTTCAAGGTTAAAATTGCTTGCCAAGATTCCTTGTACATAGCTCGTAGCTTACTTAAATGATTACTATATATCTGAGAACTTATCAAACCATGTATTAACCCGGCCGGGGAAAATACAAAGAGAAAGTTGTTAAAAATCTACTAAGATACACGGTGCGCTGGAGGGACCATTGATTAAGTGTAAAAACTACAGATTTGAACACAAGTTTAATCGGTTGACTCAGAATTTCAAGATTCGAGTCCTTTCAAATGAGCTAGAAACAATTAAATGATTAATTTCCCTTATAGAATTAACGACTACAAATGAGTAATTCATTACAGATGACTTCATTTATAAGTCTTTTTAAGATGATTTAGAAGGCATCTGTAGGTAAGAGGCGTCCTCTCTGTCATTCTGTGAACGGTGGGTGGCTTTGTGAGGGACAAAAACGTTCAAAAGGTTTAGGAAGGAGCCTGGTCTTTGTCATGGGTGGGGGCAACCAGGTCTGAGGAAGATGTAGTCATGATTTTATCATGATTTACAGGTGATGGTCAGGCTGGGTATTCTTTGATATCCAATCTTGGTACGTACCCAACATTGAAAATCTCCTCTGAGTTGACATATAATGTGTTCTTTTGTGTATGGGAAAGCGGTTCCCAACAAAAATGTGGAGTTGTTAGTTAGCTGCTCAGAATCGGGGTTGCCTGCCATGAGGATCTGATTTACGAACATCCTGTTGTCTTGGGCCTCTCTGTGGAATTGTCTTTGGTTGTTCAACACCAACCAGATTTAAATCTAATTGTCTGATTTGCTCTGATACCTACGTACACTTAAAATATACACACTATATTTAGTAAGTGATTTATTAAGTGAGTAAAAACACAAAAATAAGCCTATGTTCTTAACAAACGATCATTAACGTGGGAATGAAAAGCACAAAAAAGAGGTCTAGAGAAAGGAAACCAAACAATAAAAGCTGGCAACGAGCCAACAGGACGCTGTACAGTGCTGTAAAGTTGTGGAAAAACACAGTCTTTGTATTGCCTTCCTTGTGATCCCAACGTTAGGAAAGAGTGGATTAACTTTATTTTTAATTAAGTTCCAGACAGAGTCAATAAGAACTTGGCCCTTTGTTCACTTCATTTTAATGTGGATTTGTTTACAAACAAGGCACAATTAGACGCGGGATTTTCAAAAAGATCGAAACTAAAAGACGATGCTGTGCCAACTATATTGGATCTGGATCTGTCGCAACACAAGTGTGAGTAACTGTTTTTATTACATGCTCACTATTGCTTTGTCTCTTAAACAGATCATTTGATATGAGTATTTATGTGTTTTTAACTTAAATCACAGCAGCGTGCATCTGTGAAGGATGAAGGCTGTCAAACATACACAACTATTAGCCAATCATAGCAGTGGGCGTTTACTTCCGAGTTTACAATCCGCCACGCCTATTCAAACAGATCGTTCTGATGAGGGGGGTTAGAATAGAACAAAAAAAGGCAGTTCATGACCCCTTTAAAAAAAAAAACAGCGCTGTATCTGGAAAAATGCTGCCTTCAGGGGACCCAATTTCAAGGTAGGAAGGATATCAAGCACGTTCAAAATCCAAGTTAGTTTCATTTGCCTCCTGAGTGGATAAACATGGCAACCTTCATCTGGTCGATTTTTGAAGGCTGCATAGGTGAATCCTTCACGGCTTTTGATATCCCACAATCCTGTGCATTCGATTCCATGATGGTTTAGCAAAAAATAAAGATGGTGTCTAAAAGTTGCATTTGGTGGTCAGTTTGTGTAAATGTATGTTTCTGACAAACTTTTTGCACTTTTGATGTTATTTCTAGAGTGAAATCAATATTATAGTAATTAAATATTTGCTTAGTTATCACCAAAGCTCGTTCTGTTTTGTTGTAGATTATTAAACCATTATGCTGCCTCAGAAGCATGTCTGAAATAAGTTTTGTGAGGTGCCTTCATGCATAAACACTGCCTACGAAGTCAATGCCAGATAAGGCAGTGAGGCAACAAGTCAGCTGCTTAAGTTTTCGAGTGCAGCCAAAGTGTACTCTCTTTAAAGCTTGTATGTAATCATGTATGTAATGTATGTTATGTATGTTCACCTTGAGATATACGTTTAAAAATGATTCTGATGATACACTGACTAATCTAATAAGTTGAATATGTCTGCTTTGGGAGTTTGAAGGTTCGGTGAGCAGGTACGAAATTTTGAAAAGAGCAGATTGCTTTATGGCAGCAACAAATGCACATGTACATATATCCTCTGCAATTATGTCAGTGATAATTCCAGTCACTTAACTATAGGGGACTGCAAAGTTGTAAAATAAACACAACTACGTACAGTCACTACAGTGAGTTCAGCAAGTCTAGGCTACTTTTAAGATTCGAGGTACACTACAAGTCAGCATTCAATACAATCGAGCACAGTTCTTTTTCACAGGGTTACACATAGGCTATTCCTGTACTGAGGGATGGTACTCAATTATACAAGTCTGATCACACATAATGGGTACAGTTTGTAAGAGATGTGTGTACTAGCGTAATTCTCATTCTTTTCAGTTAATGACTAACTAAATAGTGACCCACGACATGATTTTTATTACTTCTTATATTTTCTATCTTACTTAAAAAAGACAAGTCATCCTTAATTAAATGGAATGTCAAGTGTGGTCAGAAGCCTGCAGTGTTTTTTGTTTTGCTTTTTTTTTAATATCCACTCAGACAGACTCCATTGAGAAAGGTTATTATACTCCATTTAAAGTGATGGAAGGTGAATGCTACATAAGGAGAGGACTTTAGTAGCCAAGTGAGACTAGTGTGTGCTCAATTTATATCTCAGCGCCATAAATGCTGTGAGATAGTTAACTGGGCTGCCACACAGCAGAGAGAAGGGCAGGTTTTGAAATTCCGCAGTGATGCATTCACGTGTGTGTGCGTCTATAGCGGGCGCCAAGCTGAGATGTCTCATTAGGCATGTAAATTACTTTCTGGAGTTGTCTCTGTGTTTCTCTCTTTTAAAACTTGCTTATCGCCTCTCGCACACATCAGGATACATGTGATTGATTGCTTCAGCCTGGATTTCAAGGACTTTCATCGCAGGTGTGAGGACTGGCACGGCTGGCTGACCCCAACGGCCATTGATTAATGCTGTCTGACTGAGATTTGTACCTGCACGTGAAAAGAACAGAAAGAAATGTGTGAATTGTACATGTGCATGCTGCCTGCATTACATTAGCAACGTATTAATTAAGGAATTATGCAAATAAGGTAACAGTGTAAACACACCCCAAAAAGTATGTTGAATGCAATCTGTACAATGTAATTTCACATTGTACGGGTTGGCTCTGAGGACTAGGTTGAGGAAGATGCAGCAGACTTCTGCAATCTGGCATACTTTATTAGGACTGTACGGCAACACTCCACTACTGTGATCCAGAAACCTGAATCTACTCTTTAAAATGCTTAAGGTGTGTTTGGCCACATCAGGCTGGATATATAACACTCTTCTTTATCGTTTCACCATAATTTGATGAATGACTGCTGCCATAATTAATTAAAATCTACACGTCCCTTTTGCATCAGGTAAATTGCAGTAACATTTGTGAATAAGGCACCAATAATGATAGGTCCAGTTTATCTAAAACTGAAAATGACCTAATATGCATTGTGCAGCAAAGGAGATCTATATAATACCTGGAGAAAGCTCTCCATTCCCATTTATCTCAATGGCAGTTATTTGGCTGCCATGTGGTTCCCTGGAAATACAATTTGAAATCTGCCATCTTTGCTTATGGGAATCACGAAGGTTTGTGAGCCAATCACCTGAGACATAAATCATGTGATCTATTATTCTCAGGCCAGAGGCATCAAATCATAATTATTGTGAATTGCTAGTTTCCTGAAAGCATTGTTATGGGCCATTCAAACAGAATGTGTCTTTGCATCTAATAACACAAAAAACAGCGCTCACACTCTTAAAAATAAAGCTTAAAAGATTCTTCACAGCGATGCCATGGAAGAACTATTATTGGTTCCACAATGAACCATTCACTCAAAGGTTATTTAAAGAACCATTCAGTCAAAGGTTCTTTAAAGAACCATGTCTTTCTTACCTTTTTTGTAATCTGAAGAACATTATTTCGCGACAAAGAACCTTTTGTGAAACAGAAAGGTGCTTCAGATGTTAAAGGTTTTTTATGGAACCCTCTGGTTTTTAAAAAATGGGCAGCGCAGAATGCTTCCTCTGCCATGTTGCCGTCAAATAAAACAGTTGCCATGCCAACTTGCTCCTGTAAACAAAAGATGTTCACATCCGTCGAGCATGTATTTACATAGATGTATTTGTTTTGTATTTGTTATAGATTATATTTACATAGATTGTACATTGATCGTATTGTATCCAGATTGCATTTGGGTGTGAACGGCACCTTAGCCAACTGGTTGCAAGTTCAGTCATTACCTACAATAGTTCTAACAAACATTCGCATACAGCATTGCAAGCTTGTGTGGAAGAAACTATAGCTCTGACCTGTGGTTAGAATTTTGTTTTCTTGTATGTATGCCTTATTGACTTAAACAGATTATATTATTGGGCACAATAAGCAAGCTAACATGCAGTACAATCTATATCTTTATATACAGTATATGTACATTCATTGTAGATATTTAGCATGTCAACATTCAGTGCATGAAGAGCATGCATGTGCATAAATGCGTCATGTATTCCTCATAAGTCATGTATATGGAAAGGAAGGAAAGGAAAGGACGTGACGTGTGGCCATACTTGGAATTTGTGCTCTGCATTTAACCCATCCAAGTGCACACACATAGCAGCAAGTTGTGAACAAGCACGAACACACACACACACCGTGAACACACACCCGGAGCAGTAGGCAGCCAATACTGCGGTGCATGGGGAGCAGTTGGGGGTTCGGTGCCTTGCTCAAGGGTCTCACCTCAGTCGTGGTATTGAAGGATTACAGAACCAGCTTGAAGAAATTACATGGAGAAAGCTGCTGACTAAATTAACCTCATGTACACGGGAGTGAAACATACGCAACTACAAACTACAGCTTAACATGATTTATTTTCATCAATGGCAGCAGACAGGAAAATATATTTATGTGTATTTCAAACTTTAAAAATCTCTCCTAAAAACAAGCAACTGGTAAAACATCTACTGCATCTATAATTGAGAAATGATTTGCACTTTTTTGAAACCAGATAGAGTAGTTATTACATCTACCAGCAGGGACTGACTGGGCTACGCTAAACAGCCAGTGCTACATCAGATAGATAGTGCCTAACTAAACTGGATAAGATACAATCGATGAAATACCTTGCAAAATGGCACTGTTTAGTGATTTCACCCCCAGAAAGTTCAGCTGGAAAACTCTGGGGCTCTTTTTAGTGAGATGGGGCGTAGGAGGAAGCTAGTCTTGGGAAACAATCATGTCCACTGCGCACAGGCAGAAGTGATTTAGATGGCAAAATCTTTAAGCTATACTACCCACCGCCGCACAAATTCACACACTCAAGCCAATAACAAGCCTGGAGGCGATGTGGACGGAGCCTGCAACTCTGTCTGACCCCACTGACCCACCAAATAAAAAAATAATAGAACAGAGGGCAGTTTTATGTCATAAAGCCCTCCGGGAATATGTTTTTAAAAATCTCTCTGGGGCTCTAATGGATAATAAGGAGCTCTCCTGAACCCTGTATTCTCTCATAATATTAATATTGCAGTGCATGAAAATGGCCTTTGAAATGCCCATGTATTAAATGAGAACAGTAGGCTGTTTTTATGAATCACTCTTTTTGAGTATGCAGACAGGTCTACCTGTTGTTTGTCTTTCCTTGGGCTACTGTTTTGTTTGACAGCAGTGTGTTTAGAGTTAAGGAGCGCTCTTGATTTTGTTTCCTGTTTGCCAGGCTGCCGTCCTTTGAGGGTGCAGGCAGTGTAGCACATGGGATGTGGGCTTACTAAAAAGAACTGCTGTCTCCTGCAATATATTTTGAGTGACAGTGGTCTTGTTTCATTGTTGTTTCTAAGCTCTCACACTTCTTGGATCTGGGTTACATGATATTGCAGGACTGGGTTTTGAGACAGTTCTATTCCTCTAGACCGACATGCTGAAAGCCGTATTGTCCATGTCTTAGCATAAGAGGAGCTACCCTAAAATGCTGATAAATGTTGTTTAATATGAAAATAAACATAATTTGATTATAATATATTTTAATTTATTTGACCATAATCGCAATAGTTGCATTGTAACTGATGCGTTTCACACACTTAACACCCACAAACAGCCAAACAACTAGGAATGTGTCGATAAAATCAATAAACTCAATAAAAATGCAGTAACCGTGAGACTCCGTCAAGTACTGTTGTGGGTGAAAAAAAAAAAAAAAACAGTGGTTAAAATGCATAAAAGCAAATTGCCCTCTCCACTTTCTGTCAAGTGATGCATCGATATTCCCTTATTCCCTATGCCATTTACAGTGTCCTTCGAACTGTATGCTCCCTTCAGATTGGAATCTCACTTAAGCTAGCAGAATATGCACTTTGCTGGGCAATTACTTTCGAATGGAATGCACCTTTTACTACAGGAGATATATAGCCATGTTTTAAATTATGAGTGCATGTAAATGGGAAAAAATATTTGAATAATCAACTGAAGTGCTGTGTCAAGATACAATTTTACCAAGAAAGTATGTCATCTGAATAAATGAGCTTCTTTGCTCATATTGCTGTAGATGCTCTTCCTGTTTGGTCAGGATTGTCCAGTTTGTCTGTCTTCTTTAGCTCGACCAAGCATCCTTTGACTTTGTTTTCGCAAATGTGAACAAGACTCAAAAAATTGTGCTACACGTAGAGTCTCCATAGATTGTGATGATGACAAAAATCAAGCGTAGCGTTAGTTCTGGCAGGTCACGTTAGTCAAGCTCGCACAGCTGACTCTCAGCTGATCCCCATCAACCTATGGGAATACGACACCTATCTAAGTATTCATATATAAGGTCCCGCAGTAGTATCAGCAATTTTCGCATTGCTCAATAGCTAATTACCCTCCTCCATCCCCAACTCCTCCTCTGTCAGTCAGGATTCAGCCTTATGATTCTCCTTTGAATCAGACTAATTCTAAAATGTGTACATAACATTATTGAACTTTAACGATATCTGCAATACATTTATGTGGTTATGTTCTGTTTACCCTGGGGGGTTATCGCTGCTCTCCCTGCTCTCATTCATGCTAGGCTGCATGGATGCGCAGGAAGTTCTTGCCCAGAACGGAACCATACATCCAATCCAAACTGTATGCTAATTGTCAATCATCTTTGACGATAGTGGTCCTGACAGAATTTACATTATGCGAGCTGTGAGCAAGGGCTACATACAAATGAGGTATACTTTTGGCTTTTTCTATTTCTACATACAGGTATTTGTAGAGTACACAGTTGCTACTGCACCATAGTAAACTGCCAGTGTGGAAGATGGATGAATGGAAAACTAAGGGTGAAATGCCAGGCACCAGGCAAGGGATAAGCTGCCATCCATCCTCTTTCAGCAGTGATCCATCAGGGAGAAAGGCTCCACGGAAGACTGAGCTAGAAAAACAGAGGAAATCTACCTACAGAGCTGGTGTCAGGAGAGAGAATGGATCATTTGATGTGTTGTGTGTGTTTCTGTTATCACCCCGATAATGCATCTTCAAGGTCACCTACATAAATTACACATTACGCTGACGTAATGTGGTGCAGGCTTTCAATGTTTCAAGTAAAACAAGGATAGTCCCTTGGGATGCAATTTCATGAACCATAAATAGATTTTAGTTGGGCAACATACCTTCAAAGGCACCTCCGAGTACCAACCCCATCAAGCACCATCTCTGCAATCAATAACACTAAGGGTTAAAAGAATATTTTTGATCTGGTGGCTTATGGAAAGTTGCAAAGCCAAATTCAAACACACAATTGTATACAGTATGTAGACTGCCACTCATGGGCATCGGAATGAAGATAGCGGTGGTCCATGCAGTTCAGCTGACAGTTTCCCATATCAGCACTAATCCCTCGACTTTGGACTCCAAAGGTCTTTCCCGCATTAACCGAATGTGCTGAAAAATCTCAATGTGTAGGCCTGTTGTAACCCCCTTGCCCTGGGAGAAAGGCAATCTGTAGCGCTTAATAACATGCTTACAGTGGTCGCTGACTCTCATTTCATCCAAAAAGTCTTCCCATACAGATCTCTTCAATTCAAACTAAGAAGTTCAGGAATTATGGGATAATATAATCAGATGTGCCATCCTGATAGTGGTTTATTGCAACTTAGTAGATTTATTGCATCTTAGATGGATCTTCTCAGTTTCTGTGGGAATTTCCCATACTGCGTGAATATTATTGTAATTATTAAAATAGACAGACAGATAGATAGATAGATAGATAGATAGAATTTTAAACTATATTTAGTAGCACACAAGGAATTAATTGATTAAGCCCAAAGTAAGTGTCACCACTTCAAATCTCTGGGCGTACTCTGACCAGGAGCAGATGGCGTTGAATGATGCATTTTGTTGGAACAGTAAATATTGACAGGTGTGCTGGATGCCTTCTTCAGCTCTCTGTGGGCAGTCGAGAGAGGGCATACTAATTGGCAACCTCCACTGTGAGCCCAGACATTGGCAGCTGCCTGACAGATTCATGCCGACTGTGCTGGGCGAGCATGTACTGCACTTGACCTCTGCGTTCGCTCTTGCCAACAATTGCTCCAAAGACAATGTGAATGCTTGGACAAGAAGTCATTTTGAACAGATCTGACATCAATTGCGGTCCTGAACTCCTTGGTGGATTGAAATCGATTGCCTTACCTGGGCCTGCTTGACTTTTTAAAATCGCAACTTCAGCCTTTGCACACTGGGAAAATATTAAAACATTTCTGTGATAACCACAAAAGTTTTGTGAAGTACTGTATAAGCCTGGACTGCTATATCTAAGACTCCAACTCCACTTATGCCTTATTATTTGTGAATTTTTGTGGAAAGTGTGTTTGTGCTAAATATTTTTCAACTAAATGCCAATTGAAATGATCTATATGCAACTGAATGTGCACTTGTAGTGTACTTCAAATCTTTAAAAGTATATTAAAAACCTGTATTGTACTAATATAATATACAAACTAATATTTTTGATGTTCAAAATTCTACTTAAATAGCATATACAACTCTGTTTCTCAACACATTTCTTAGTACATTTTGTGTTTTAAGTACATTTAACCATCTTTGTCATACTTTAAAGAAATAAACTTTTGATGTGTTGACTAACACCATTTATTTATACTAAAGCACATGTAAATCACTTGATTATAATTTTAACTGTAGTATGTTATTTGATATTTTATTTAGTGTTATTGTTATTTTAAAATGTACTAAATTGCAACGTCATTGTTACAATGTGTAATTACAAATATTGAAATCTGGCATACATTTTCAATATACATCATACTGATATAAATCAGTAAAATATACACAAGAAATATGTTATCATTTTTGTAAACACATTTGTAGTCTTAGTGAACAGACACGTTAATCATAAAATACAATGTTTGTCAGTATATTAAATCTGCGATTAATCTTAACGTGGACAGCAGCAAAAAACCCTGCTACTGTGTCATTAATGTTATTCAAACATACAAAAAAAAAAGAAAAAGAGAAAATCACTCACTGCTCTTGACTGAATCATTTTTTGAGATTTGATAAAAATCACTCCACATTTTATTTTACATTTGATCACTTTATTCTGTAGTTTTCTTATTGATTTATTGATTTCTGTAGTATTTCTCACCTGAATACTGTTAGACTTAACTGAAACTGTTTATTACATTTGTATATTTCTTTGTTTATTTTATTATTGTTCTTGTTATTTGTTTCTTTGTTCTGACAGTTTACTTGTCTTCATTAAGCTTGATATCTTGAGGACCTACTAGTTTTTACTGCTCAGTAACTTGCAAAATAGTCTTAAAAACCAACATGAAAACAATTGTGATAAGACTGTGGATTGTGGTCCTTCCTGAAAAAAAACATTTTGATGATATTTTGCCATATCACCCACCCCTAGTCACAGTTGTAAACGAGACTGCTTTCAATATCTCAATGTCTCTTCAGTACAATGAATAAATAAAATAATAAATAAAACTACACAGTCAAGTCTACTTGTGGGACTTGGTTGTTTCAGCCTCATCACTGGCTTGTCCTCATCTTATATGAAACAACTGTGATACTCACATTCATGTAAAATAGCCTAGTTAACAAGTTTGGGATCTAGCAGCTTCAATACCCTGTAGATTACAATATTGCATGTTTCGTACCAGAAATTAACCATTGCAGAAAATGTTAGGTGCCACACAAAATGTAATGAGTCATTAGATTACTTATTACAAAAGTAGAAAGAGTACTTATACGTATTCAAAAATGTAGTCAAGTAGAGAGTAAAAGTTGCTGAAGTCTTTGATACTTCGTCAAAGTACAAAGTACAGTAGCCAAAAATAGTTAAGTATAGTAACTAATTACATTTACACAAATACTCTACACAACTGCTCTTTTTAAAAGTATACTATAGTGTACCAATATGTCTTTTTCAAAAGGGTTGTATATGAAGATTTAAACAAAAATTTATTTTTCATGAACAATTGTAAATGTAAAAAATGTATTTGTGCTTACTGCTAACTGCAAGTGAGTGCTTAAGTCTTTCTTAACAGAGTCATCGAAGCTTAATCTCAATACAAAAATTGGTTTCTTCAAACAGATCACCTGTATAGACAGTACTTGAGGCTTTTGATGAGATGGCATAGCAGGCAGTGCTCATGTTGCAAAAGGACATACCGTATAATCCCTGACATCTCTTACAAGTACACAAGGACATACTTCCTCTCCAGCTCACTTAGAAAAGGTGCTGTCTTAGGAAGGACACCCATGTGTTAAGGAAAAGCACTCACAAGTGTCAACCCGGGGATTCAAGGAGCTTCTCTGTCTCTCTGTAAGTCTTAGTCAAACCCCTTCAAGTCCCCAATGTCTCATTTCCAGGCCCCCTTCAGCAGGGTCGACACAGCTCTGGCATACCTCCACCAGACAGATGACTTTATGGCCAACTTACATGCCTGTTTGATCAAGCAGGCGACACATAAATGTCAGCCCATGCAGATGGAGATATGAAGCAGCAGTAAATCCGACGAAAGCCGTCATAACCTTGGCTTGAAGCAGAAAGGGAAAATGGGGGAAGGAGGGGAAAGGGCAAAGAAATCATAGCGAACAGGAAAGCCCTGTGCTGGCTTACCTAAATGAAGTGAATGTAAATCATCTCCAAATGTAGCGCAGGCTCCCCACAGATGCACTCTATCATCAACTGCACATTCATTATTTAGCAATGTAAAAGCTAATGAAGGAGCCACAGGAGTGAGTCTTCGGGCCGTGCATGTGGCGTGTATGCGCAAATGTGGGGACATCTTTCAGAAATAGTGTGGAAAACAGTAGGAATGGGTATCGTTATCTTCACTGGAAAATGTTAGAGTATTCTCATTGTCATAATTTGACAAAAGCAAACTTTTAATCTTGGCTTGACAGCCTTGTATGAAAGTTTTGTATAAAGTTTAAAAAGCTTTGACATTTAAAGGTTTAGGACTTTTGGATAAATGAAGTAGATCAATAACTTTGACAGAGGCCTTGCACACTAGCGACAGGTGCTGCAAGAAAAACAGCAGTATTTTCTTGTAAATTTGCACCTCAGCATATTGTAGTACATTATAAAACAGTATTAAATAGTAACAGCATATTCAGTGTATATGAACAAATTGATCAAAATCATAAATTAATGCTGTCTTATTGGGACGTTACTTATCCCACCCCTACCACTATCCCTACTCCTAACTCTGCCATGCTGGACCTGCTGATCAGTAAAGGTGTCCTCAAAGGTCCAGGAAGGAAGGTTTTGTGTCTGGTATTATGAGATGTATGAGTCTCAGCCAATGTGTCAGCCCATCCGATCATCGTGAGGAAACCATATCCAACTTCAACTATAGGCCTATTAAATGCCATTAGGTGCTTTATTTCCACTTTTCAGAAATGTTTCTCATTTTTATTTAAAATAAATGCCTCTCTGAACAGATCTGTGATGGTGTATAGGATAAAGAATGGTGAAAAGGTGAATTCAAACTCAGATTGGTTGTGTATGCTTTCCTTACGGTTCAGTCACACTATCGAAATTTCCTAGACAAATAAAGGCCCATTGTCTATTGAATACAAATAAGTCTCTTTCAAACCGAGCAGCTTTTTATTGGGTAATGGGAGGTGAATTTGCATGACCATCGTAAACCACTTGCGAAATCTGCACAGAACTTTTTAAACCCCCACATGAAACAATGATTGCACAGATTGCTATTAAAATGACTGGATTTCACCCATGAAAATTTTGAAGAGCAATGATAAATTTGACTGCACCTTCCACACCACTACTCCTGTTACTGGTTTCAGGTTTCTTTTGTCATTTTGTCTGGCTTAACCAGACAATGGTGGGCGGAGTTAGTGCCAACAAGACAGTCTGTTTAGATTGTGCTACAGTTACACTGTTGCTGCAGGTTGTTAAGCGATCTTAACCAAAATGGTATTTTACTGGAGAAAAAAGCAATTGGGCTAGTTTTGGGCTATAGTTTTGAATAGCAATTGGGCTGGTTTTGTTTTGCAGACCTGGCAAACCTGGGATATTTGCACTTAGTGTAAATAGATAGTTCAGATCTTTGTGAACAGGTAAACCCATACCTGTCTTGAATTTATTTCCATGCTGGTCCAGGCTTGTTTATGCTAGTTAGTGATAGTATAGAGCTGGACCAGCATAGTCATGCTGTTGAAGCTGGTTCACCAGAATGGTCTTACAGGGTTGTGTATGTTGCAAGACTAAAACATTCAGTGTAGGGCTGCCCCCGAGTAAAGATTTTTCTGGTCGACTAGTAGTCATTTGTTTAAAGCATTAGTCGACTATTCGCATGTTTATTAATAAACCATTTCAATCATGATATAGAGCCTTTAATTGCATTCATAGCCTAATAAGCGCTCAAGCACACACATAAAGCTTGCCACATCACACCGGCAGTAGTAACAATTATGAATATGTCAGGGAAAACCAGTATGGAGACAGCATTAACATTTTAATAATCCACTGATAAACTATTGCTTTTTTTGTTTTCGGTTTAAGAGATGAAGGACGTCGGCGACACTGACTTGTTATCTCCGCAGAAGTGATGAGCGGCATGTGCCTGTATGCATATTTCATATGGATTATGCCTATACATAATCTGAGAATATTTGTTTGTTTCCCATTTGAATTGGTTCATTTGAAGTAGACATTTCACTCTCTATAGATATGTTTTTCATATCTGTAAGGCAAATATACACGGGGGTTCATAGAGTTCATAGAGACCGAGTCGGCAGAACGCGCATCCTGTTTGCTTTCATTATTTTATAAAAGTGCAATGTTTTGTTGTTATTGTGAGTGCACACAAATGAACGTAGAGTCTTTACAGATTTTAAAGATGGCTTCTCTTATCTGTATGACCAAAAATGAGGAGTATTTTAAGAGTAAGTGAGCTCACCGGCGCCTCCATCTGCAGTGAGCGCTGCTGTTCAGATTCCACACTCCGCACAGACACTTGAACAGCGCACATTTCTCTAGGTTAACATCAGATTGAGCGGCCATGTAGCTGTTGCTAATACTTACATATTTCAGATGATTAGCCATATTTGAGGTCGATGAATGATTGGTGGGCATTTGGATTTCCTACCCGATGTAGTGTATTACCACATAGACTAGCCGTTACCGATCTGTCCGTCACAAAATGCGTTACTTCGCCTGTGGATTTTTTTTTTTTTTCTGTGACAAATTTGGGTCGACCAATACTCTTCTGGTCGACTAATGGTTAGTCGACTATTAGGAGGCAGCATTAATTCAGAGATATGAAAACAAAAAAATCCCAAAATAACAGCATACTGTAATCATAAACAGTTTGTTCAATAGCAGAGGGGTTATGAGAAGTGATATTACCAGTAAATTGATATCATGTTAAATCATAATTGAAATTCCTGTTTGAAAGACTTAAATGGGTCATATGATGCGATTTCATTTTTCCTTTCTCTTTGAAATGTTACAAGCTCTTGGTGCATAAAGAAGATCTAAAGTCTCAAATCCAAAGAGATATTCTTTATAAAGTTAGGAATCAACCACACCTACTTAAAACGGCTTGTTCTAACACGCCCCAACATATCTACGTCACTATGTGCTTCGTCATGCCTGGAGCTGATCCGTGCTGGTTGCTGAAGAAATACAACAACTTTGCGCTGTGGATCACCGGATCGGCTTTCACCGTGGACGAAGCGGAGTCCCGCCTGGGTCGTCACTGTGGTTGCCGCAAGCCCTCCGGATGCTTCTTCGTCGAATCCGCCGTCCGTCCGTTCTCAGCCCCCCCCCCCCCGCCTCTTGCTCACTCTAACCCTCCCTCCGTTCCTCACTTTATCCCCCGGCCTCTGCTCACTCTAGGCCGCCGCCGCTCACTCTAGCCCACCGTGTGTGACGCTGTGTGTGTTTCGTTGTGAAAGCGAAACTACTTTGTTTGGCCTTCCAAAAGAGGACACGACTAGAAATCAGTGGTTAAGTTGTATTTACAACACTGTTCCAGAACACTTTAACCCAAATATTCAGATGTGTGCAGCACATTTTATGGAGGACTGTTTCCTGATCCTGTAAGTATACTACAAACAGGCTGTTCTGACTCAAAGACTGTAAGTACGTTTTTTTATATTTAAAGAGTTTTTTATATTTTATATTTTTTATATTTAAAGCAAGTTTTTTGGGCAGTGTAGTGTAGCGCTTGTTGTTTGTCATTTCTCTGATCAAAAATGCAGACATGGTTTTATGTTTACACGGCGCAATGCAACGCAACGCGTAAAAAGACAGTATAAGTCATTATAATCCATAATTATGTCCCCACTGGATGCAACGAATGCCTCGTTTATAATGGGTTTTAATGTTTTTGAATCATCGCTCCGGCCTGACAGGGCATCATCACAGTATGGTAAGGGGTGTAACATTTCCGTCACACGCTTGAGGTATTCGGCCAATCATAAAGCACTGGCTAGCTGGCCAATCACAGCACACCTTGCTTTTCAGACCGATGAGCTTTGTAAAAATCGACGCGTTTCAGAATGGCGGGGCATAGAGGAGAAACAATAATGTACATTATGTGGAAAATAATGTGTTTTTTGAACCTTAAACCGCATAAACACATTTCATTACACCAAATACACAAAATAATGTTCTGTTTAGCAACATCATATGACCCCTTTATGCTAATTTGAGAATTTATGTGTCAAAATCCAAAAGCTGTCAGTCACTGTTTCCAAAAAGTGTAGAGAGTAAAAGGTATGTTGCTGCAGTCAGAAGCATGAAACAATGTAGACAATAGTGATAACATTAATTTTCATCAATTGCTCAAGTAGAATTAATTCAACCAAAGTCAAGGGCCAAGTGTTCAAATCTCCTTAATGGGGACGTCAAACAAACCATACAAAAGAAATAAAGACAAATTTGTTTATAATAATTGGTGGTTTATAATAGATGCTGTTTTTAGAGTTGTTTAAGCATGCTCTGGTGAGATATCACTGATTTCATTTGCAGTTTATTTCATCTAAGGCTGCGTGACTGTGAGTCAGTTGTAGTTGTGCTGTCTGCTCGTCTCTTCTCTTTTTTTCTGTTCTTGTTGTTCCTTGTATCTTCAGCGATTCTGCTTGTTAACTGCAAGTGTCATCACTAATGGTCAGTCTTGTAAAGTGAATCTACTTTGTTTCACTAAATGCAACATTGCTTCAGTCTTACTTTTACTCTGTGGATTGGCACCGTATAAAAACTGAGCAGTGTTTAACACTGAGAGTTATGCTGTGCCATAAAACATGCAACCTATACCATGTGCTTTTCTTATATACTTATTTTTTAAATAATTAATTCAAATTAATTGGATAATTGGTCTTTATTTAACTATGAAAACACACTAAAAACATGATATGTAATGCATACGTGAGATTTGTTGTGGTTTTGCTGGGATCATACCAGCACCCAAAAGATCCACCAGCACGCATTCCAAGCTGGTCCCAGCGTGCAAGACATAACTTATGCTGGTCCACCAGCACGCCTACTTCCCAGCATCCCATGTTGGAGACCAGCAAACCAGTAACCAGCATCCCAGGTTGGACGCCAGCAAACCAGTAACCAGCATCCCAGGTTGGACGCCAGCAAACCAGCATCCCATACTGGTTCAGCTACCCCCCCCCCCCGCAAAACTACCTTATCTGTGACTCAGCAATGCTGGATTTTGCAGCAGGGTAGTTACTCGATTTTGATTTTGTGCATCACTGCATTCCGAAATATGTCACATTGCAATTGCAAAGACAGTGTTCACATACTTTCTCTAAACTCTGTTTCAGGGCTAAAAGTTCCACAAAGACAGCCACACATCTGTCATTTTGTGCAAACCATTCAAAAATATGTCTAAAAAAGACATATCGACCACACTTGTAAATGTCATAGCGATACAAGGATCTGAAGAAGGCCTATTGATGAAACATCATTGACAGAGTACTAAAATCAATATATAATAGTATCGCCACCACCATGGTGGAGAAAGATTTAGTGGAAAAGGAAAGATGGAAAAGTCTTGGTTAACTTTAAAACATGTAAAGTTAAACTGTTGACAGTGCACTGATAATGTTCCCTACTGTATTGGATATCCACACAAGCCTTAGCAGAATTGTTTGATTAACGCAAATGGCATCACTGAAAACAATGATACTGTTTAATGTGTCCTTAATGATATCGGTTGCACAGCTGTGCTCCGCATGGTGATTATCCATAATGGATTAATTATTAACATGCATTATGGACGTTGAGTAATGCTATTTCAAATGATGAAATCCACATTTTAAAATTCTTACTGTGACGATACAGTAGTTTTAATGAGGATTAAGTGCCTTGTGGGTTGAGTGTGAGCTCCTTAGTCTCAGCCCATACGGCTTTCTAATTAGAGGCCCGGTGGACTTAACCCTGTCTCATCACCCCACTCAGACGAGGGGCTCTATTAATTGGCTCTGGCCAGTTGTCATGGATCTTCATTTCGCCATGGCTTCAACCAGTATGAAGTCTGAGAAACATATTCACTTGTGCAAATATTGACCCTTAAGACACAACATACTTCAAGCACCAGCAGCTTCCAGTTTTGATTACCCGCATGATCCACCATGATTACCTCCGTATTGTCAATTTCACCGCATGTTTTTTTTTTCTTCAGGCATCACCGCTTCACACTTGGCATGTTCTTATTTTTCCTTTATTCATTTTCTAGCATTTACTGTTGTTAGACTATATTTTTGTTGTGGTTATTAATAAATCCAAATAATCAAAATACATTTAAGAAAAATGTTTTAGAGATATTTTTCACTACAATATTTTAGACAAGAACAAAATGTGTCAGTTTAACCACTGATGACTAAATTTTATTTAATTTTTATAATTTGGTTAATTGTTGCTCATTCTGACTGTGAATGTAATTCTGATTTTAATTTACCACTTTTTTTGCTCACTACAGTCATTAACAAACCCTTCAATGTTTTGGGAGTTAAGGCCCATTCACAACAAAGCTGATACCTATAACGATAACTATAAAGTTTCAATAATCATTATAATTCTAAATCATTATCATGTTGGAATCCACCAAATATTAAAGAGCCTGTGCATTTAAATCAGAAGACAACAAAATGTGTGCGTGATTATAATCAACAGAATGTTATTGTTTATTGGTGTGGATGCTAATATACTTTACATTATTGTTTTCTTTATACAGTAGTTACCCTTCTTTTTGTGAATGACCTTTACAACCATATGCAAATGTGAATATGTACAGAGTACTACTAGTTCCATAAAGATAATAAAGATTTATTAAAAGTCGTCACTATCTTGATCTTTCAGGGTTTAATGTGGTTTTAGAATGTGAATTTTTAGGAGAAAAGTAAAAAGCTGCAGCATGTGCATGGCCTTTGTGCAAAAGAAAATGAACTGTGAAAAAGTCCTGCGATTTGCTCAGTCTGATTGAGACTTGTATGAAATTTGATATTTGGTCTTTCTCTGGTCTTTTAAGTCTGTACCAAAAAGCCCAAATGCATGCTTACCCATATTGAATGGTATTTCTTTCTCTGTCACTTTTAATTTATTTCTTTCTCTCTCGTCCTCCCTCTCTGTAAGACCAAGGAATTGATGGGGGCCGGAAGCCAGAGCATGTAGAGCGGTAAGAAGTACTAATCTTTGACAGGGAATAGAGGTGAGTTTCCCGACCCATTCAACTCTCGCTGTGCAGAAAAATCAGAGAGATCAAGAAGGGTGAGGAACATGTGAGCTTTTCCCGGCTGACTCATGCTTTGCCTCTGGATGTGCAGTGATCCCCCGCCGACACGGCAAGTTACTAAACCACACAATTGACCTGGGTTTATAGATGTAAGAATGCCAGATTTGTCAGTCTTTGATGTGCATAGACACCATCTCATACCGACATTTTCCTATTAATTTTGCAGATAAGAAAAACTGAGAGAAGGTGATATTTATTCCAAAAGTTTATTCCAAAGCTGGGCTGTGGAATAAAGATCTGATCAAGGTCTTACTATAATGTCTGATAGTGTGAATTTATGGTAATGATGTCTGGTTATTATATATTCTTTGGAGAAAAGCTTAACAACATATAACATCAGCCAGCAGTCAATACATTTTGAATGTGTAAAATAAAATAAAATTAAATAAAATAAAATAAAAATAATGCATTATTTAAACGGCAGTCCGGCAAGTTTTCGCCCTCTTTGGGTCGCCCCTCGTTTGAAACCTGCAATTGCAGTTATTTGCAGAATTATCTTCCTTGCGTGGTTTGTGCCCGCATGGCTCCAGGGGATTAATCTTAAGGGTTGAATGTGTGGCTGTCATTCACCGCCGGTGTGGGTACGGTACTTGGAATCACAGATTCTACTTCTTGGAAGTATACCCAAATCATCAGCTGTACAAGTAAAAGTCTGGCCATTTTTGTTCTGACTCAACTGAGGAAAAAAGCATTACAATCAGTGTGTGCCAGTAGTGATTAAATCTAAGTTACACTTTACTTGAAGGGGTGTGCATAAGACTGACATGACACCTTCATAATCATGACATGACACCTACATAATCAAGACATGACACATGCCATGAATATGAAGGTTATTTTATGCCTGTTTATGACAACTGTCATTAAGTGTCATTCGCTCAGTTATGTAATTTTTAATGCAAAGTTGACATTGTTTGAGATGTCTTTGTTATTGGCTATGGTTAGGGGTAAGGGTAGGGTAGGTTTAGGTTAGGGTTATGTCAAATAATGTCATATTTGCATTAAAAATGACATGACTGAGCGAATGACACTTAATGACAGTTGTCATAAACATGCATACAACCTCCTTCATTTTCATGACATGTGTCATGAAATAATTAAATTTAAATCAGAATTACATTCACATTCAAATTAAAATTAAAATTAAAATCAGAATTACATTCACAGTCAGAATGAGCAACAATTAACCAAATTATAAAAATTAAATGCCCAGAGAGGGCTCCAGTCCCCGAGATTGGCCCAGAGAGGGCTCCAGTCCCCAAGTTTAGCCCAGAGAGAGCTCCAGTCCCATGTCATGTCCCCCCACAAGGGCTTCCATTCCCCCTTCACCCAAGGCGGGCTCCAGTCCCCAAGTCAAGCCCAGGGTGGGCCACAGTTCCCGAGTTAGGCCTACGGAGGGCCTCTAAAGATGATATTCTCCCCAAGGATTTTTTTTTAGGGTAGTATTGGTCCGTTCCTGGAGGCCGGGCCGAGTGCCGAGGCCAGGCTCCCCGAGCTCCCTGTTCTGCCATGGCCTCCTGAACTGCCTGCTCCGCCATGGCTTCCTAATTCTACCTGCTCCTTTTGGCTTCCTATCTGCTGCTCCGCAAGGTGCCCGAACTGCCTGCTCGGAGCCATGGCTCCCTAGTCTGGCTCTGCCGCATGGCTTCCAGAGCGCCCGTGGCCGCCGTGGTACCTGGACTGCCGGATCCACCTTTGAAGGTGGTCCCAGTCCCCGCACCAGCCTACATGGCCCCACCCCCAGTAATGTCCGTGTTTTGTGTATGTTTTGTGCCCATGTGTTTTCCCATGCCCTATTTGGTTTTCCTGTTCCTCTCACAGGTTTGTCTCGTCCTTCCCCTGATTGAGTTGTATTCTTAAGGAGTGTTTTGTTCTAAGTTCTCTGTCTGGTATTGTTCGTCTATCCCCTCTGCTACAGGTGCTTTGCTTTCGTTTGGATTAATAAAGACTGTGATGTGAAGTCCTTACATCTCCGTGCTTCCTCGCTTCCACACAGTACAGCAGCGATCGGTGAATATATTATATATATACAGGTGCATCTCAATAAATTAGAATGTCGTGGAAAGTTCATTTATTTCAGTAATTCGACTCAAATTGACACTGTGTTTTAGGCTTTTTGTTTATTGGCAATCAAGTCAGGTCTACTTACCACTTCTTCTTGCCAAGACTGCCCACTTAGACAGGAAGAGGTTGTCTGACTGACACGTAAAGCGACCAACCACAGTTTAGGTTTGTGTTTGAAATCTAGATAGGGTTAAAGTGAAATTATATATAGCAACAAATCAGAATATACAGTTTTGCTTGTAAATGTAATGCTGTTAACCTCATGAATGTTGGCTCTCAACTAGTGTTCATTGTAGCAGCATGAACTTCAGTAAATGTGACTTTGTATGCTGGCGTACTCAGTCATGCACACTGACTCCTGGAAATGGCGTAAATGCCAGTATGTAGCACGACAAGCTGTAACATTAAGCTTATATTTAAGTGTACAAACTGGAAAAAAAAAAACAAAGATCTGGTGTTATATGACTGAATATTTAATCATTGTATTATATACAGGTGCATCTCAATAAATTAGAATGTCGTGGAAAAGTTCATTTATTTCAGTAATTCAACTCAAATTGTGAAACTCGTGTATTAAATAAATTAAATGCACACAGACTGAAGTAGTTTAAGTCTTTGGTTCTTTTAATTGTGATGATTTTGGCTCACATTTAACAAAAACCCACCAATTCACTATCTCAACAAATTAGAATATGGTGACATGCCAATCAGCTAATCAACTCAAAACACCTGCAAAGGTTTCCTGAGTCTTCAAAATGGTCTCTCAGTTTGGTTCACTAGGCTACACAATCATGAGGAAGACTGCTGATCTGACAGTTGTCCAGAAGACAATCATTGACACCCTTCACAAACATCCATTGCCAAAGAAGCTGGCTGTTCACAGAGTGCTGTATCCAAGCATGTTAACAGAAAGTTGAGTGGAAGGAAAAAGTGTGGAAGAAAAAGATGCACAAAAACCGAGAGAACCGCAGCCTTATGAGGAATGGCAAGCAAAATCGATTCAAGAATTTGAGTGAACGTCACAGGAATGGAATGAGGCTGGGGTCAAGGGCATCAAGAGCCACCACACACAGACAAGTGTCAAGGAATTTGGCTACAGTTGTCATATTCCTCTTGTTAAGCCACTCCTGAACCACAGACAACGTCAGAGGCGTCTTACCTGGGCTAAGGAGAAGAAGAACTGGACTGTTGCCCAGTGGTCCAAAGTCCTCTTTTCAGATGAGAGCAAGTTTTGTATTTCATTTGGAAACCAAGGTCCTAGAGTCTGGAGGAAAAGTGGAGAAGCTCATAGCCCAAGTTGCTTGAAGTCCGTTAAGTTTCCACAGTCTGTGATGATTTGGGGTGCCAAAAAAAATTTTTTTTTTTCATCTGCTGGTGTTGGTCCCATTGGTTTTGAAAACCAACGTACGGCCCGTTTACCCAAGAAAGAAATTTTGGAGCACTTCATGCTTCATTCTGCTGACAAGCTTTATGAAGATGCTGATTTCATTTTCCAGCAGGATTTGGCACCTGCCCACACTGCCAAAAGCACCAAAAGTTGGTTAAATGACCATGGTGTTGGTGTGCTTGACTGGCCAGCAAACTCACCAGACCTGAACCCCATAGAGAATCTGGGGGTTCACATACCACCTAGCAGTGCCACAAAATGATAACCTCCAGGCCAATGTAACGAATCAGATCATGGGAAATATGAATAATTAACCAAAACTAGTTATAACATTATAAATATTAGATCCGCTGTAGATATTTACTTGAACTCTCAGGGTCAACTGTCTGTCAATTTTAAGAACGTTAATTTCCTGGTTAAAGGAAATGACTTTCTTACTGTACAACTCTACACAGAGTTTGTAGCATAAATCTGCATGATAGGGACCCAGTATGATCAAACAATGAAAAAGTCAAGTGGTGATACAAGTAAGCTTATAAACTACAGTAAACACTTAAATAGTAACATACTACCATAAACACTTTGACTGGTCTACATTACACATACAACCACACACACACCAGTTTGTATAGGAAAGGGTTAAAACTTTAATGCAGTAAAGAGAAGAGGAATAAGAATATGAAGTTATGCAACCATTTGCATATTCAGCAGATCTAACCCTGAGGGAAACATCAGATTCTTAGTTCAAACACACCTTTGTAAAAAGGTGCAAATGATACCTAATGTATCAATTAAATAAGACTAAGTTTGAATACTTGCACGTCTCATCTGTCTGAAAGAGAGGCTTGATGCAATCTGAAGGCTTAAGTTGATTCTTTGCTGAAGTTGGTTGATGGAAAAAGAACCAGTTTGCGTCAGAGAATCTTGGTGAATGGAAATTCAAGGCCAAAGGCCTGGCACAAAACTTAAGGATGTCCTGGAGCGTTGTACCTCACATCTTCTCAAAACCTAACAGAACCACCGACTCTGGCGGGTCCTTGGTGTGAGGCTTAAGGTGTCTCGGAACGATTCCAGCCTCTCAAAATGGGCTTTTCCACTGAGGGAAAGTCCTGACCGTCCCAATCGGGAGGTTTGGACATAATGGGGCTTTTTATGACCCTTGTGTGTGAAAGATGGTAATTTGCATATGGAAATTGAAATCGAAATTACTAATGATTTCTCAAGAACACTAATATAATTGCCTATGTACCATACAGATAAGATCCCTCTCGTTTCGATCATAGAAGGCGAATTCATAGATACTAAACATGTTAGGATTACATATAGGTAAGATGACAAGAATGAGTGTTTCCATCATAAGCCTGCATAAAAAAGTATAAAATCTCAAAGACAACATACACGATGACTGAAGGATATGTGTGTTCATTCAAAAAAAAGTTTTCCTATGGATTAATTAGAAAAGAGTCCATTTCTACTGTGCATTGTGTCTATTCCTATGGAAAAGGTGGTGATTTTCGCTACTCACATTCCATTAGGTCGTAAAATGTATCTGGTGTCAGGGGTGCCATGGTAACCAGGGTCCTGGGCCTTGTTCACAGACAACATGGCACCCAGTATGTTTATTGGGGGAGGGGTCTGTGAATGTTTGTTAATCTAACGAATAATTGATTTGTTACATCAAATGAAAAATGGTGTGTCTGATTTGTCCAGATGCAACGCCACGCCGAATTTGAGGCAGTAATTAAAGCAAAAGGAGCACCTACCAAGTATTGAGTACATGTACAAAAAATTTACATACTTTCCAGAAGGCCAACAATTAACAAAAAATTTATTTTTTTATTGGTCTTATCTAGGATTCGAATTTTTGTTAAATGTTGAGCCAAAATCATCACAATTAAAAGAACAAAAGATTTAAACTACTTCAGTCTGTGTGTATTTAATTTATTTAATACACGAGTTTAACAATTTGTTGAATTACTGAAATAAATTCACTTTTCCATGGCATTCTAATTTATTGAGATGCACCTGCATTATAATATATTATATATCTATGTATATATATAGATATATATATATATATATATATATAGATATCTAAGCATAATAGTAGATTATATATTAATGTATAGTATCTATAATATTTTTTTTGTATGTATGTATGTATTATTAATTACCTTTATATTCCTGACAAGTAACTGCAATTAGTTATAGCTATGTGTGACCCCACCTGACTATTAGAGTGCAAATATTTTCATGAATCATCCATCAATTTTGATCAAGTAACAACTGTACATTTTACAGTTTTATGAGCCCTTTTTTATATATAGTGGATGCCTGTTGTGCTTCATTAGTGCCTCTGACATCCAGAGGGAAGTTAGAAGAAGAAGAAGGAGATGATTGATCGGAGCTGCTACCCTGATGTTTATCTTTTTTACTGGCTCATTGCATTTGTCTCCGCCTGCTACCCCCTTGATCAATAATGTAAATTCCCAGCAATAACTGAGGCTGATTAATATTGAGAGCAGAAGTCTTCACTCATGGCCTGAGAGCCATTAGGAACCCACAGGAGCATATCCACATACACAGGCACATCTTTATCTGACCTCATGCTAAACATCTGATTGATACACTCCTTTACAATAGAGCACTGTGCCGCCACGCAAATGTTATTAGCTATGCCACAAATGAAATATTACTCATAAATGTCTCTAATACAATCATTTCAGATCGCAACCTTGAATAAATGGACGCATTTATGCTCGGTTCCATTCAACATCGGATCTGGGATATCCTTGCTTCATCTCTAACTCATCCTATGCGCCTGAATGTGCTGATCTGACGATGGAATGCACTCCAATGTAGCTTTCCATTGACTGTTAGCTTTGTTTATCAACAAGTCTACTCTAGGCAACCAAAATTACATGTGGATAAATAATTCTGATTCACAGTTATTTTTTTTTTTTTTTTTTTTTTTTGTTTTACACTATATTGTGATAGTTCACTTTAGACACTTTAGACTTGTAAGCAGTGCTCGGCAGTAAATGATTACATGTAATCGGATTCCAAAAATTGAGTATGTGTGATTGATTACATTTTAAAATGCTCATAATCAAATTACAGTTACTTTTTATGGATTACACGATATTATTGACATGTAAGATGAAATATTATTAAAGATATTATTTTAAAAAAATGTCAATTATTAATAATTTATGGAGTTTCCCTCATTTCTTTTTTGTTCCTCTCTTCTACTCTTAAAGGGGTGGTTTATTGCGATTTCACTTTTTTAACGTTAGTTGGTGTGTAAAGTTGCTGTTTGAGCATAAACAATATCTGCGAAGTTACAATGCTGAAAGTTCAATGCAAACTGAGATTTTGTTTTTTAAAATTATGGCAGTTTAATGCCTAAAAAAACAGCTCTTAGGGACTACAACAAGTTACTTCACGGGTTTGTGACGTTGTTGCCATGCCGTAAAATCTAGGTGGTGCACGAAAAAATCTATTTATTAATATATGAATCGTTGATTCTGTCTTCGAACAATTCTATGGATTACAAGGTTTTCAAAAATCAATGTCTAAAGCAGGCGGTTCTGACATCATGTTCCTCGCATCCCATGCTCGCACGCCTGCTGTCTTGCATCTCTCTCTCACCTGATCATCGCTCGTTCAGCTCAGAAAACATAAAGTTTCTGTGTTTAGACAGACAGATATTTTTCACATAGTTATGAGAAGCATTAAACATGGACGTGCATGCAGTTGTGTGCTGTATTAAAGCTTTAATCAGGATAAAACCGTATACTGAAAGCTAACATAAGCAGTAGCATTTACAAATAACAGCCTATCTAAAAGTATGAGACAACAAAAAAAAACATACCATTAAGAGCCGTGTGCTTGCACAGCTTCTGTGCTATCCTCTTCACTAATATTCTCTGCATCTCAATCGAGATCAATGCTCAGCGATAGAAGATGGGATAGTTTAAAATACAACCGGAGCACATCCTGAGGTGAGGGGCGTGACGATTAGACGCACACTGGTGGTTTAGCGAATCACAACACACTGGGCCAGCTAACCAATCTGAGCCAAATCGTGTAATTCTGAGGGAGGGGCTTCATAAAAAACAGGAAATCATTGGAGCGTTCAAAGGAGAAGGGACAGAGCAGTGTAGAATAAAGGTAAATTATGTAAAAAAATAATGTTTTTTTTTTTTTAAAAACGAAGTATTAACACATGTTAGACTGCACCCCATAAACACAATCAAGCCTAGAAAAAAAGTCAACCACCCCTTTAAAAGTTGTTTCTAAAAATCCTACTGTGTGTCATACCATTTATCTTGACTATCAATGAAAATAATTTAGCAAACCATGCTTCTGAAATTAATTGTTGGTTCTGTAACTCAGGGCAAAACATATTTCAAACCTGGAAGACTTTGGGCATGTTTGCTAGTCAAACCCCTTTGACATAAAATATTTACTTGAAATATCCCTGAAGAAGTTAATATTTCAGGAATATAGCGAAACATTTGAATTTTCACAGTTCTCGGATGACACAGGTAAACAAATTAAATATTTCTATATTTAGTGTTAAAGAGTTTAATTTTTTTTATTTAAAAATAATGTATCTTTATTTTACCTTTTTTATGACTGAATTAATTATTCGATTTTTTATCAACTCACATACTAACTGCATTTCTTACATTAACCCCAGTTTGGGAAACTATTCATGGTGATATCAAATAATGGAAAATAATTTATTTCTCTTTGCTTTTTTATATCGATGTGATACATTTAATGGCAAGTTTAAAACAAGTTGAAAAAGTAATCTAAAAAGTAGTCAGAATACGTTACCTAAAATTAGTAACCTAGATTACATTACTAACTAAAATTTTCATAATGTAATCTGTAATCAGTAGCGGACTACAATTTGTAAGTAATCTACACAAAACTGACTATAAGTAACTTAGTGTCAACTAACTCTCATTAATTTGCAACTACATGTCAACTAACTCCCATTAATTTACTACTACATATAAGGTTGGGGTTAGTAGAATAAGTTGACATGTATTTGAAAAATTACTCGTAAGCAGTAGAATATCTGTTGGGAGGCCATCAAAATAAAGTATTAGCAGATATGAATACATGTAGTTAGATATACATACATGTAGTTGACATGTAGTTGCAAAGTTACTTACTGTTATTAGAATGTCAACGGGGGGAATATCCAAAAAGTTTATGATTACACTACTTATCCAAACAGGAAATAAATCTGAAGGAACCCCTATGTCAACAGAATCAGTGGGGTCTCAAGATATGGTTTTATGAACTATTTTTATATAAGTCTTTAAGTCTAGATTAGCGAGTCAACTCCCAAGCTCGACCTTCCTGACCTTTCTGAAAGATGTAAATGCAGATGTTCCTACTTGAACTGAATGCAGCATTTAGCAAAAGATTTCTGCAAATCATTTCTTATTTCCATTTCTTCTCGCTGTATTATCTCGGTTTCTTTGCGGCTCAGTTGCTGGGCAAAGATGAGAAGAAAGTTCCAGAAGAACCTAGTTTCCACTCATAACCTCAAATTCTGCTCTCTAAAAAAAGATTTTAGTCTAATTTATTCCCTCATCTCAACATTATCTCAACTTCAACTTTAATTTCTCAAATTAATGTCCCTCAGAAAAATGACCAGAAATACATTTACTGCTGTTCAATGACCTGGACGACTCTTTTTTTTCCTCTCCATGGTATAATTAACAGCTTATTTTAAATTGTATTGCTATACTGTAAAAGTATTTTTTAATAAAAGTTCTGATGCACGCACGCAAAGCTCCGGGTCCTGACAACATTCCTGGGTGTGTACTGAGAGACTGTGCAGTGGAACTCACTGATGTCTTTACAGACATTTTCAACATCTCACTAAGTCAGGCTGTTGTCCCCACATGCTTCAAAGCTACCACCATCATTCCAGTCCTGATGAAGCCGTCTCCATCCTGCTTCAATGACTACCGTCCAATTGCACTTACCTCCATCCTCATGAAGTGCTTTGAACGGCTAGTCATGCACCACATCAAGTCTGCCCTCCCCCCCTCCCTGGACCCCTTCCAGTTTGCAAATCGGTCCAACCGCTAGACCGATCATGCCATCGCCATTACCCTCCACTCAGCACTCACACACCTGGACAAAAAAAGACTCATACGTCAGAATGCTGTTCATAGACTTCAGTTCGGCATTCAACACAATCATCCCTCAACAGCTCATTCACAAACTGGTCCAACTGGGGCTCAACACTTCGCTGTGCAACCTGACTGGAAGACCTCAGGCAGTTCGGGTCAGCAGCAACACATCCAGCACCATCACACTGAACACTGGGGCCCCCCATTGCATGCTCCTCTGACCGTCAATGGTGACCGTCAATGGTGTGACTGTGGAGAGGGTGAGCAGCACCAAGTTCCTGGGTGTGCACATCACAGAGGACCTCTCCTGGACTGACAACACCGCAGCACTGGCAAAGAAAGCACAGCAGCGTCTCTACTTACTCCGCAAACTGAGAAGAGCCAGAGCACCGGCCCCCATCATGTGCACCTTCTAAAGAGGCACCATCGAGAGCATCCTGACAAGCTGCATCACTGTGTGGTATGGCGCCCTCAACGCGTCCTGCCGCAAGACACTTCAAAGCATAGTGAGAGCAGCTGAGAAGATCGTTGGTGCCTCTCTCCCATCCCTTCAGGACATCTACAACACCCGCCTCACCCGCAAAGCCCTCTGCATTGCAAGTGATCCCACCCACCCAACTCACAGCTTCTTTAGTCTGCTGCCATCAAGGAGGAGACTGCAGAGTCTCCAGGCCAAGACCAGCAGACTTAAAGACAGCTTCATCCATCAGGCTGTCAGAAAACTGAACTCCCTCCCGACCTTGCCCAACCTCCCCTCTTTTGCCCCACGCACCAATGAACTCTAACCCTCTGACGGACTCTCCCACTCCCACCTCCCAAATACACACACACACTTTAATCAGTCTGAATAAGCTCTATTGCACTACAAATCATTTTTTGCACTACAAATCACTATATCTGCACTGTTGTTTACTTACTGGTTTGCACTCTATCCTCCATATCCCTTGTGCTTTATATATATATTTTTAAATTTTACCTTATTTGTATATTTGTATAATTGTATTTTATATTTAAATCTGTATCTATCTGTATCTATGGCACCCAAGGGTCTGAGAAGTAACGCAATTCAATTATCTGTGTGTTGTGCTTACATGTGGAAAAGAATTGACATAAAGCAGTGGACTTGATCTGATCTTGACTGACTAGTTCTCTACAGCTGTATGTTTGTGTAATACAACTAGTAACAACCCACTGATGTTATGTATGGTAAAACAAAGTGGTAACAGGACATTGGTAAACAACACTTTTGGTAATGAAAGACAAAGTGAACAGAGCAACAGCTTTTGGTAAAGAAAGTGTTTACACTTTATATAAGTTAAACAATTCATATGAATGTAATATGTAACATTCACTCTGAGTACACAGCAGTGGCCTAGTAAGTTAGGCTTTACATCAAAATTGATGGTGGTGGACAGGAGTTACACTTTTATATTAAGTGGACAGTTTCCTGGGAGTTACCATGAAGTACACTGGTATACAGTGGTACACCAAATCACCAACTGAGATCCAAAACTACTCCCACTTGACATATTCCCTCAACCCTACCCATTTCCATCCCTAATCTACCCATTCACCCGCTGGATAAAATTGTTCCAATATATTAGACTTGTTGTTACAAAAATGTAGTATATATGCCGGTTACACCACGGTGACTTACACAAACCATTCGGAGGTTGAATGTGTGTAGACGAAAACATTACAGCTGTAGACTTTGTACCATTGTGTACTTACACTGTGGTTACATACACATCTAGTTACTATGTAAGTACAAAGGTATTAGGGCCACAATATAAAGTGGGACCAAAATATTTTTAAAATGTTCTGGTACACATGTGCTGTACATTTTAATAACAATAAATTCTGGTAAATGCATGCAAGTAACCCTAAGACAGACCCTAATCCTAACCCTAACCATATAGTTAATTAATATTACTCAGTACTTAAATGTATAATTACACTGTAACAAGGACACCCTTAAATAAAGTGTAACAACTGATTTTTAACAATTACAAACAAAAGTTTTGAGAGAGACCTATCATGGTTAATGCTAAAAAAGATACAGCAGATGAAACGAGGCTGGGCATGCACACATCAATATGGCGTAATTTTCTCACAATGTACAACAATAATTACTATTTTTGCATTATTGTAAGGGTTGTTTAGGGTTGGGGTAGGTGTAGACGTTAATAAAACACAATCTATTAGGTCTAAAATGTCATTTATTGTTAGCTTCAAGTTTTTGCTGCATCCCTTCTACCCACAACCACCTATCATGAGCTCTGAAACTCTTAAGAAATATACCGTATACAAAGCAGTGTGAATTCAACTTGGTTACAAAAATGTTTTGAATAGGTCCTGGTGTAGAACTACACTACCAATGATCCAGCAATCAGAGAAGTCACTGTTATCAAAATTGCTTTTGGCTCTTCAATGGCTTCACTTGGAAACCAAAAAAATGAGACAAAGGCCATTTCCTAACAATTTCTTCCAGAGAAAGAAAGTCTGTGTGGAATTTGTGAAGGATAATCACAATAGATTGTCCTGATTAGCAGTCTGTGTGAAATGACTGGATGTTTCCGTATATCTCAGGGGCACTAGTTGGCATGTTAGGGGTAAGCGCAGACCAAGGAGAGGAGAGAAATAGGGGATGATGACCCAAATGAAACAAAAAAAAAAAAAAACACTTTCCCTGCAATGAGCTTTTGATGATATGGGTGAAATGAGAGCCTGAAATGTTAAGTATGACCTTATATAATTCCTCACAGCTTACTGGTCTGGAGTCTCAAGCACTGTGGTGTCATTTATAGAGATGGCAGGGAACTACAGAGTGAGAAAAAGTCAAGAAATTATTCCCCTGAAGCTGCAGGTCAGAGTTTTGAATCATGAAATATAAAGACAGCTGAGGGGAAGGCTGTGCTGTGTATCAGAGGATGTGAAAGGAGGAAAGTTCTTAGCCTCTTCATTAAAGCGTTACGTGCGGTTTACAAAATGATTGATATAACACGTACCATGCTCACTGTCATGTTACAACTGAGGCAGCTGACAGAAGACTAAACTGACTGTATCAGGATGCTGCTGTTCATCCAGGCGAAGCCTTCTTGTCCAGCATCTGCTGATGATGTTTGCGGTCACATACGCAGGCCGCCATAGCGAGTTCATGCTTTTGTTTGTCTATGCTGATGCTGCTGGCCGAGTCCTGAGTGGATCAAAAACTCAAAAACGAGTAGGTTAGGCTAAATGTACAGTCAGCCACTGCAAATTAAACAACAGTTAGGGAACTTTTTGCTAAAATTCCCATTTACGTTATGAACTGCTATTTCTGGAAGTTCTCCTGTAAGTTTAAATGTTTTGTTTTTACTGTTTTTAAACAGTGAAGGGCCCATTTCATTGCACCATTTATATTTATAATTATTTGCTAGTTGTATGTTTAGCATTATTTTGTTTTCGAAGGTTCGGACATGAGAGGAAACATTAAAATAAATAAATAAATAAAACATTGGCAGATTCATCAGGACTTCAACCGTGACATCAACTTCAGTGTTCTTGAATTCTTGTTCACTCACAGTGTCTTTCTTCTCACATAACATCATTTAAAGTAATACAACTCAAATCAATATTTTCCAATCCATTTATTACATAGCTTTACACAGGGGTCCTGATCACTGCACTATAATTTGAGTCAAAAATTGCTAATAGCTATTTGATAAGGGTAGTTCACCCAAAAAATGAATTTGCGGAAATTAACTCTCCCGGGGCCATTTCTTTCAGTTAGAAACAGCAAAGAAGATTGGTTTTGCTGAAACCCTATGTCTTAGTGATAATTAAAATGCAAGTCAGCAGTCTACCGGCAATGCGAGTCAAAATAAACCAAACTAAGACAAATGTAATGGCTCCTGATGATATATTGAGGTCTTATGAAGTAAAACGATCAATCTGTGCAAGAAACTGAACATTATTTACAACATTATTACCTGTAATCCATAGCCTGGGGAAGACAAATGGGGAAGTCTGGTTATTTTGAGCAAATTAGTTCTATCAGAGAGTTTGTTTCAATGAATGCTAGTATTCTCCAATTAAATCAAGTAGAGGTTTACCTGGAAAAATATCAACAGCGTCACAACTTAACATGCAGAAAGTGCAAACTGAAACTTAAGCTATATAAAGAAAGTTAAGTAGAACAAAAAACTCATGTCATTTCTGCGACCTCTTAAAGTGACTTTAAAGTAAAGTAAATTCAGCTAGCTGACTTCTTATGTGAACTACAGCTGTTCACACAAAGGGAGAATGTTGTTCTGTAACGCTCCAAAGACTTCAATCACTGACACCAAAGGTCAAACTTTATAGGATATTCTATAAACTAGTTATCAGGGAGGGAAAACAATATTTTTCATCAACTCCTTCACCTGTTTTTTTGTTTTTTTTGTTGATCTATGATCGTGTTAGGGAAAAGCTACTGAAGTTTCTCAAGGTGTTAGTTTGCTATGTGCACCTTGTGTAAAAGGTGCTTGTAGCTGTACTGTCTTAAAAATGTGCCTTAAAAGTACATAGATTAAATATGTACATCGTGCAATAATAAGTAAATAACGAGGCAACTCTTAAGTGTACTTAAAGACAGTACACTTGCATGATTATGTTCTGTAATATAATTAAGTGCAATTTTAAACAAGTACATTTTGTAATAATGTTAAATTAAAAGATTAACATACATTTTAAATCATGTTTTAAGTATTTTGTCATGTTTTAAAATGGACTTATTTTGACCTTTGAAAACATGCCAAAAAGCACACACTGGGGGAAAAAAAAATCGTTGACATTTACGGTAAAATACCGGCGGCTGTGGTTGCCAGAACTTCACCGTAAAAAAAAAAATGGTAGCAGCATTTTAGGTTTTACAGACTTAACTTAAATTCACAATCAAATAAACGTATTTCATTAACTGATGTAATGCTAATAAACCAACATATTGAAGTGTTAATATCTGTTTAAACCATTGTAATGAACTGATAACCACCAAAAACTGGTGGTGATGAGAAAGTCACATGATCAACCAAAGCTCATCACAAACAGCTTTTCTATGAGCTGAGGAGGGCAATACTTATATATAGAAGGTGCACACAGTCTCATTCACTCAAACACTAAACCCCATCATGGTGACACAATACTGAAATAATGCAATAAACATCGATTTAACAACATTAGATGTAAGATTAAATCCTAATGTACACAACTGATAAGAAAAAACTAAGAAGAAACATGTTATTTCAACAAAAAAACATCAAATATGAAGTGTCATGCAGGGAATTCTGGGAGAGTCAATTTGCGTTTTTTCACTGTAAATTATACAATGACTTTTTATTTTTCACTTCCAAAAACCGTATTTTTAACAGTATTTTACTGTGAAATTACATTAAATGTAATTACATTTATTCAACGTATATAGTATGGAAACTTACTGTAGCATTTTTACAGTCTTATACTGTTAAAATCACAATCATTTTTTACAGTGCATGTAAAGTACTTGATTATAGTTTTAACTATAATCTGTTATTCAATATTGCATTAAAAGTTAATATATTTTAAAATCACTAAATTGAACGATCATTATAAATGTGTGATTACAGATATATTTAAATAAATGACAATAAAGTTAAAGAAATTACATTAAATATTTTAGTATACAATAAAGGCTTGCCAGTGCATTCAGCAATACACTTTATCCAACCAAAACAATTATAAATAATTGTGAAATTACATATAAAGGTGAACAGAAGTCCTTATTAAAATAAGCACGCAAAAGTTCTGCTAAGCATTTAGCAACATTTAACTAAATGTTTTGCTAGAAAAAAAAGTGTAAAATACCTTGCAGGGACTAAGTAATTTAGATATCCCAATGCAAATTAGTGTTTGGTTATTGCCTCAGTTCGCACCGATTATTTGATTATTGTTCAGTTTGGTATAAAGCCACGTTCACAATGCAATATAGTGATATAGCACAATGCAGCAATGCTCACGCTACATTGGAATAAGTATCTCATTATATCTTCTGTCATGGCATTGAAAAATGTTAAGTTAATAGCACTGCTACTTTTGGCTCCCCAAATGTCTTTGATGTAGTTAAATCCTCACTTTAATTTGAAATCAAGATGACTTTAAAATCAATGCTAAATCCTTTCTTGAGGCAAATGTTTGGCTGATGTTTAATGTACTTACAGAGTACGAAACCACAACACAAGGAATCCATATCAAATTGAACAAATATGCTTATGGATGTGCAACATTTTCACTCGCTCCTACTTGACATGGCACAACTTCAGACAGTAGCGGCTCTAACAAAACAAGCATTTGAACAGATAATACTTTCATCGCAACTGCAGGAAGTTAATCCTATTAGAACCCAGCCGTCATCATGGTAACCCTGCGTTTTTATTCATTTTGTACCAGGACCTTTCCGCCCATTTTCTCATGGAAAGCTACTGTGAAGGTTTTTCCATCCAGTCTTTGGCTTGTGACGGCTAACAGTTGGAATGGAGTATTTTCCTGCTCGCAGGCACATTTCATACTGTCTCTAGGATCAGAGATAATGCTGTAATTATGCAAGGGATGTTGAGAGATTCTGTGACAGCCCTGTCAGATCTCAGGCAGATTGTCAAGCTCTTTTCAATCTAGATTTTGTCACAGCTGTGTGAGTAGAAAGAAAGTGTGAGAGCGATGCATGGCCCACCACGCGCCGCATGACTGCAGACTCCATCAACATCTACCCGTCTCTCTGCCTGAGACACATTCACTCACATCCCCGCAATCCAGCATTCACCACTGAGAACCCGTCGAGTTCTTCTCACTAAAAGCCAATATGTCATTCTTTTTAGGTTGTGCAAACAAATACAACCTTGCCATGTCTACATATGAATTTGTAGCGGTGTGCATGCTAGACTAATTTCATCTGAACCGTCTGTTTTTGAAAAATAATTTAATTATATTGTGAGGAAAATCATCTGGAAATGTTCAGAGTGCATATTTAAATTGTGATGGTTCAACAAGCAGCATTGAGTGACATTTGCATCAAAATGATTTCATGGTATCAATATCAAGTGCAACTGTTTAGGCAAAACCAGGCACAATCTGGTTAGCAGTGAGAAGTAAAACTAATTCTTGAGATGTGGCAAGCACTTTGACAACTGCGATTTCACCTGCCATTAGTTCTAAAATAGTGACATTGCAGCTTTTTTCCAAATGATGACATTAGGAATTATGAGACAATTCCTCAGATTGTAATCCAATACATCATGGATTAAAATATAAATCTAAGGCTATGTTTACACAGTGCATTTTCATTTTAAAATGCATAACTTTTGCTACAGTTACATCTGTCGTTTACACTACTCAACCCTCGAAAACAGAAACTTTCACAAATGCTGCAGACCCCGTTTTAGTTTGAAAATAATGGCATTGAAAATGAAAATGCACTAGTGTAAACAGGGCCTAAGGAAAACATAAATAGCAAAGATGCTTCTTTAAAAGAACATTTTTGTCCTTACACAAAGAGCTGGTTCCATCTTAATGCCTTTTTCATACAAATTTCCCAAATGCGAAAATTTGGCACAAATGTTTGGCGTGATGATGCTTTTGAATCTAAACAATAGATCCCTATGGGGTTATTCACACCATATTTTTTTTCTACACATGAAATATGAAAGCAAATAAACATATGATTATGACAATATATTTTCTGAATGTGTTTATATGCAGTTCAACAATTAAAATATGTTTATGACAAATGAAAAGCAGGTTCAGTCCATATAAAACATACAAAGAGTGCATGTCTGCCAATTATAGAATCAAAGTCAAACTTAGATCACAATCGTAAGTTATTACAAACACTCGATGAATGTTTAAAGTGTGGTTTAAGCAAAAACATAATGTAAGCATTATAGATAGTTTGTATTTCTGGTGTAGAACCAAACTTTATATTTTTATCTTAATTGAATGCTGTATGTTGAGCAGCGGACAATGTTATATCCATATAAAAGATACATATCTGAGGGAAAATGCAATGTTGGTCGCCGGTGACACCTAGCAAGCAGGTGTGAATTAGCAGGTGATCAATTGTTTCACTCTTGGTGTGAAAGCACTGTTCATCTGTGATTCGCCTTGCTTTTTCCAATCGTGCTCAGTGTGAAACAGCCTTTACTCCCTGTTTCCGCCAGTTTCACTCGAATTCGAGAATCTGGTCCCTCTGCTGGTTCCATCTAGCCTCCTGCCTCCATTGTCTTCGCCCAGCCTCCTAGCTACTTTGTCTCCACCTTTCCACCTGGATTTCTGGCTCCGCCTCAGTTCCCAGTTCTCTAGCTCTGCTGGTTCCACCCAACTCCCTGGCTTCACCTCCTCCGCTAGTTTCTTCCAGCACCCTGACTCTGCCTTTGTCCAGTACCCTGGCTTCGCCTCCTTCTTATAGCTCTGCATGGGCCTTAAACATAGGCCCTAGCCTGGCCTTGGCATGAGATGCTCAGGCCCTAACCCGGCCCTTGTCCTACAGCTTATCAGAATTACTTGCCCAAGTCCGACCCGAGCCAATCTTTTTTCCCCCTTCTCCCAAAACAGCTTAAACTACTGTTTCTGCTATTAAAATAGTTCAGTTTTGTATGCAATGGTAAAGTGATCATATACATTTTTTTTATTAAGTTAATGTACAAAAATTAGCATTTTTCTTTGTTAAATGTAAAAAAAAATGTTTTATTATTTAAAGCAACGACCAAGCGGCCAGTGGCAGACAGTGAGGATATATTTTTGATCAATTTAGCCTTCTCAAATCATCGTCACGACTTGCCTAAAATTAAATCTATAGATATAAAACAATTCAAGCATATCACAATGTTAGTTTAAATGTTTAACTTAGGCGCATATCCAATCGTTTGTGCAGAGAGTGGAAGCTAAAGCGCACTTTGCAGGACATGGAGGCGCCAGCGCGATCACTTGCATTTTTTTCTAACAGTGGAAACAACTTAAAATACACCGTCATTACTGCTCATAAAGGTAAGAGTAATACATCATTCAGAACTTTAAAGGGTCTACTTTAGTGCGTGTGCACCAGGCACGGCATTGCGTAATCGGGAGCACCAGGAGGATTACGGGGGGCCGGTCTGTTTTTTGGCCGCGAGGGCCGGTGTTGTCATGCCACTGGGTTGAACTATGCTGTTCCTAGGTAACCTAGATAACTAATCATTCTTTTTACGCAATTTGTGAACATAGGCATTTGAGGAAGGCTTTAAGACCAAGCAGAATTCTCTGCCGGCTGCTCCCGCTTCACAGTGAACGGGACTCGTGCTAACTGCACCCTTCACCGTCCGCTTTTTTATTTTACAAAATCAGTTTGGGCGAATGCAAACAACTTGTTGATCATGAGCCCAACATCCAGCACGGTAGGAAAACATTTAATCTACCTGAGGGAAAACGCCTTTAGTTGTAGTAATGCTGTTAAATAGAGCGAGAACATCAAATTTGCAATTACAAATATAAAAAATAAAATAAAATAAATACTTCTTGCGTAGGCTATTCTTAAACTTGGACCTCATTACTGAAGTATAAATCCAAGCACCAGAAGTGGCCCACACTCTCTTAAATTTTCTACAAGAATAAACACTATTTTCTTAAAGAATAAGATAAAAAAGAATCACAATTGTCCCTTATTTTCCATTTCTTATGTTAATTGGCAATGATGACGTCATTATCTTTTGACTCCCCTGACAGCGGAACCTCGCTCAAAAAAAATTTATTATTGTTGGAGATATGTGAGCAAAAAATAATAGATAAAAAATGTATAATAGAAAGCATAAAGGCGGCACTGAAAAGGCCAGAAAAAAAGGCACGAAGGCATGAAGGCATAAGGCATGAAACTCCAGGACTGAAAATGACTCCCACTCCGGCCCTGGTACGTATCCCAATATCACAAACGGTTGTGAATTTATAAAATAAAGAAAACGAACAGGATGTGCTTTCTGCTGTCTCGGTATTGGACAGGAACGCTTCACAATGATGAACCGAAACTCAGCGAATAATTGCCTCCACATACATTATAAATATATCTATAGAAAGCTTTCAGTTACTACATTTACATTTACATTTAGTCATTTTGCCAACGCTTTTATCCAAAGCGACTTACAATTGGGGTTAGTACTACTTAAAGTGACTACTTTAAAACTACTACTCTCTAAAGGCACACCCAATGAGGAGATGGTGAGTCAGGATCGTCAACTTCATCTTTGCGACACTGTCTCAGAAAACACTAGTTTAATAATAAATAATTCAAATATCTCCTTACTAATTCCCTCAGACACATCCATGGTCATTACCTTTGCTGTTGTTTTGCGGTGTCATATTCATTTGTATTCCCTACCATAGGTGGCAGACATGTAGTACTTCGTTTTCTGACCAAAATGAGGTGCATGTTCCTATTCAATGTGTTAGAGGCAAATAGCAGGCAAGTTGAGCTACGTGTCATGAGGCGGAAGCAGTTTCCGTTCAGAGCATTATGGAAATTGTGAGATTTGTGAGAGAAAATTGCCAAATGGCTAATAAAAAGTTTAAATGTTATTCGCCGATTCTGACTCTGAAGGGGAATATTTGCCTTTTGGAAATGACGATCGGTCGTCTAATGATCGCGCTTCTCCCGGTACATCTTTGCAGCACAACGGTGCCGCCGCACAAGGCTCGAGTGTTCACGAAGCACAACCGAGTGATCATTTCGACCCTTTGCCCAACGGGGATGGGGATGGCAGCGGAGAACGTGGTCGTAGTGTCCATAGGAGAGCTGTTGCTAGAGATAGAGGCATCAGGGGTAGGAGAAATAGGGCTGAAAGTAGCACTAGCTGCCCCAAAGAGGTGGGAGTGGCCGCGGTACACGTGGCCGTGCTGTGCGTGGGAGAGCCGGGAGACATGGTAGAGGCAGCAGGTGTGATCTGGATCTAAATAGGGCTGGAAATAGTGATGACAATGGTGAGTGGGTTTATTTGAGAAATTAAGAAGTTTATCAGAACTGGATCAAATGCTTTGATGAGCCTGTTGGTAATTTAGTACTTTCTCCTGTTTTATTGTTGGTTTCCTCCTTTCTGATCATTTGGAATGAGGATAAAAAGACAAAAAAAATTTGTCTGAATATTACTGATCAAAAAGTAGGCTACTGTTCACATGCATTTTACTACTACACTGAACAAAATTATAAACGCAACACTTTTGTTTTTGCCCCCATTTTTCAGAGCTGAAATATCAAGAAGCTGATTAGACAGCATGCTTATTGCACAGGTGTGCCTTAGGCTGGCCACAATAAAGGACCACTCTAAAATGTGCAGTTTTATTATATTGGGGGGTCCGGGGATCCGGAAAAACAGTCAGTATCTGGTGTGACCACCATTTGCCTCACGCAGTGCAACACATCTCCTTCACATTGAGTTGATCAGGTTGTTGATTGTGGCCTGTGGAATGTTGGTCCACTCCTCTTCAATGGCTGTGCGAAGTTGCTGGATATTGGCAGGAACTGGAACACGCTGGCGTATACACCGATCCAGAGCATCCCAAACATGCTCAATGGGTGACATGTCCGGTGAGTATGCTGGCCATGCAAGAACTGGGATGTTTTCAGCTTCCAGGAAATGTGTACAGATCCTTGCAACATGGGGACATGTATTATCATGCTGCATCAAGAGGTGATGGTCGTGGATGAATGGCAAAAAAATGGGCCTCAGGATCTCGTCACGGTATCACTGTGCATTCAAAATGCCATCAATAAAATGCACCTGTGTCCATTGTCCATAACATACGCCTGCCCATACCATAACCCCACCGCCACCATGGGCCACTCGATCCACAACGTTGACATCAGCAAACCGCTTACCCACACGACGCCATACACGCTGTCCTGCCATCTGCCCTGTACAGTGAAAACCGGGATTCATCCGTGAAGAGAACACCTCTCCAAAGTGCCAGACGCCATCGAATGTGAGCATTTGCCCACTCAATTCGGTTACGACAAACTGCAGTCAGGTTGAGACCCCGATAAGGACAACGAGCATGCAGATGAGCTTCACTGAGAAGGTTTCTGACAGTTTGTGCAGAAATTATTAGGTTATGCAAACCGATTGTTGCAGCAGCGGTACGGGTGGCTGGTCTCAGAGGATCTTGGAGGTGAAGTTGCTGGATGTGGAGGTCCTGGGCTGGTTTGGTTACACGTGGTCTGCGGTTGTGAGCGGTTGGGTGTAGTGCCAAATTTTCTGAAACGCCTTTGGAGATGGCTTATGGTAGAGAAATGAACAATCAATTCACGGGGCAACAGCTCTGGACATTGCTGCAGTCAGCATGCCAATTGCACGCTCCCTCAAAACTTGCGACATCTGTGGCATTGTGCTGTGTGATAAAACTGCACATTTTGGAGTGGCCTTTTATTGTGGCCAGCCTAAGGCACACCTGTGCAATAATCATGCTGTCTAATCAGCATCTTGATATGCCACACCAGTGAGGTGGATGGATTATCTCGGCAAAGGCGAAGTGCTCACAAAACAGATTTAGACAGATTTGTGAAACATATTTGATAGAAATAAGCCTTTTGTGTACATAGGAAAAGGTCTTAGGTCTTTGAGTTCAGCTCATGAAAAATGGGGGCAAAAACAAAAGTGTTGTGTTTATAATTTTGTTCAGTGTATATAGTATAGTAATATAGTAATAATTTAGCACTTTCTCCTGTTTTATTGTTGGTTTCCTCTTTTCTGATCATTTGGAATGAGGATAAAAAGATTTTTAAAAAACATGCAAATAAGTTCAAACATCAATTCAATATCTACTATTTCCTGAATATTATGAAATTCAAGATGACCGTCTCTGATGACGTCATAATATGCTAATTAGACGAGTATATTTACACCCCACATAAAATTTCGGTCATGCCCAACATTTTTCTAATTTACTGTAGATCTCTATCTTTAAGCTCTCTCAAGCCACAAGCTTTTGAAATCTTGATGTCAAAATCCAGCATTTTCCCCAAAAATCCCTGGCGCCTAAAGGGTTAATATACCTTAAAAAGACTTTCGATGGCTTGGCATGCTTTTTAAGAAAATAATTTTTACCAGAACATTATGCGGCATATTCAGCTTGTAGAACAGCTTTTCTGATGTTTATAGGTGGGAAGAATTCAAAATGGTTCACATCAACAAATAAACATTAGTGAACATTTATGACTTGATTTGGAACACAGTATTCAAAGTAGATTTCCAAGTCTTTCATTCCTCAAATAATATAATAGTTTTCTTCTTCAATATGCCATGACACGCTCTTGAGTTATTACATAACAGCAATCTAATGAAGGGCTGAAACTGTGCTTGAGGAAAGGGACAAACATTCATTTTGTTTTTGTTGTTTTGTTCTTTCCGTTCTGCTAGTCCGTTTACTCTTATAATGTGTTCTAAAGGATTAATTTACCCAATAATAAAAAATAGCTTAAAATGTACTTTCCCTCTGGCCATTCAAGATGTAGTTTGTTTCTTCATCAGAACAGATTAAATTAATTTAGCATTACATCACTTGCTCACCAGTGGGTCAGTCCAAACAGTCCAACAGCTGATATAAAACATCAATCTGCATGACTCCAGTCCATCAATTTTGTGAAGAGAAAAACTGTGATGGGACTGTTTGTAAGAAACAAATCATCATTAAGACATGTTAAGTTTAAACCATCACTTCTGGCCAAAATATGAGTCCATAATACATAATAACACTTCCTCCAGTGAAAAAGTTCTCTCACCTGTTGTATTCTCACATCAAAATCCACCTACATATTTGTTTAGAGCTGTTTTGAACTGTTTTCACTAGTAAAAGGTGCTTGATCTGTGCATATTTCTCCTGATTCATGCAAGTATACCTTTTTATTCGAAAAGCATTATTATTAGAATTATATTATTATTATTATTATAGACTTTCACTGGTCTTGTTCATGCCATATTGCACCATAATTTTAGGGAAGTCTCATGAGAGTAAAATAGATGTGGTCACTTTCATGAGAACCACCAAAATGTAGTTTTGCTGATGTGGCTTCAGACACAATATGTTTTATTTTATGTGATATATGATAGTACTGATGCCAAACTTGGAGCAATTTGTCTTGAGGTGGCAGGGGCCACATGAAGGACCACAATGGAAACAAGTGTTTTACTTGATTGTGTTATCCTTGATGAAGGAGAGTGCTGAATCTGAGTGGAAGAAAAGCTTTTCAGAGAATACCAAGTAAATTTTATTTTAAATAGTTTTTTTTTATTTGTGTTCATATTTGGAACATGACAGCAAAAATAATTGTGATATTCCTTTGTTTGGAAAAGAGCAGCTTGGACATGCCGAGGAAGAAAAAATAATAATGTGGGTGAGTAAATGTTATACAGTGACTTCTCCACTAAGCAAGGGATACACTGTCACTGTCATCCCACTTTATTGAATATAACTTTTTTTATGGATTGTAATATCATGATTTCTTTATCTGTGTAGATTTCTTATGTTAATACCAACATCTGGTCAACATTTTCTGGAAATCACTGCATTAGAACGTGTTCATAAAAAAAGCTGTTGATGTGGTGACATACTTTGTCCCCATGTTTATGTATGTGATAGTGCACCAAATAATAGCAGTGGACGGGTATTGACCTTGTTTCAGATGATACCGAAGCTTTAGGGTTAAACTGAAAATTGTCATCATTTACTTGCCCTCAAATTGTGTTGTGTAATTATTTAGAGTAATATAAAAGCATGAACATGTAAGCACATTCACTGTTATCTCAAAATTTGACCTATATCTATTCCATAATATGCTATTATATTCATGCCAAGGATCAATTGAGAGGAAAAGCCCACATGCAAATTTCAGATTAGTTTTATGATAGACCCCTCACACCCCGCCGAAAACACCTCAGTTTAATGGTGTGAGAAAATCACGGTGAAATATTTGAATTGTTGGTGTGAGGTGTGGAATATATAATAAGCCACTATTCATCAGGATGCTCTCTGTAATAATTCTGGGAGTACTGCTCATCGTTGGGTTTATTACTGATTAATTTCACCATCTGTCATCCTCTGGAACATCCACAGAGAAAGGGAAGAAAAAAAATCCACAGTGCTTTACATTATTCAGACAGGTGATTTGAGCCAGCATAGTGACATTTCTGTTTAACAGGATGAACTACGACCAGGCAGCACAGAGAACATGTCCACATACATATGACAGCAGCACTGCCTGTCTAGCATGTCTCTGGTTATTGGACACCTCACTTCTACCATGGTGAAGCTGATGTCAGTGTTCATGCATCCTGTCACTAGTGTCACATGACCCTTCTCTGGCATGGAGGGCATCAACAGAGATGATGGGACTGCGTGAAAGCTGCTTATGGTGGTTGTTTCTCTGTCAAAAAAATTGCATTTAAAAGCAGCACAACTATTACTAAGAAATGTTTCTTGAGCACCAAATCAGCATATTAAAAATGATTTCTAAAGGATCATGTGAAACTGAAGACTGCAGTAATGGCTGCTGAGGAGGGAAACATTTTGTTTGTATATATGCTATATTACTATATCTATATATATATATATATGATAATATTATATGTATATAACGGATACGCTTCAAGTGGTAAGGTAACAAGACTACAGGCAATCTGTGGACTACAGGTAGTCTTAGCTGGCAGGAAATTACCCCTCTAAAAACTGATGGGTTAAATACAAACAGGTGGGTAAAATAGGGACAAACCAGCTTTTGGGTTGTTTTGACACAGCGGTTGGGTTAAATGTTTAACCCAACCTTCTGGGTAGTAACCCAACCGCAGGGTCAAAACAACCCAATTGCTGGGTTTGTCCCTATTTTACCCAGCACTGGGTTGTATTTAACCCAGCATTTTTTAGTGTATAACAAAAATGTGCAGTTATCTCATGGAAAAAAAATATTGTTTGTGCCCCTCATTTGCCATAATGAAAACTGCAGTTCTTGATACAGAGCGGTTTGTGGTATTCTGATGAAGCAAACCACAATGGCTTTGTGACATGACTTCTCACTCTCTCTCAGTCTTATTAAGACCTGCAGTGGCACCTTGGTTAATGCACCTACAATCGTTTAAGCATTAAATCTAATTAGCTCCTGTCTGTAAGTGGGGCGTAATAGGTGAGAAACACAGGTCGTTTTGCTAATTTTGATCAGGCTTTGTGGAATCGGAAGTTTGAAGGTGTACACTGTGATATTTTTTTTTCTGTCTTTTATGCTTGCTACTTGTTAAAATGGATGATATGATCTTATTGAGATTTTGGACAAAATCTACAGCAGACTGTGTGGCTAGATAAGCAGTCTTTTATGTCAGGCTATACAATATACATCTCGAAACTGACCTTATTGTTCAACAGCATCATGTTCATGACAGTCCACTTTATATATAATTATGAAAATAAACAGGGGGTGGGAAGAGAGGCCAGGGTCTCCATTAGTAAGAGTCCAGAGGTCAGAGGAAAAGCTGGTGGAGGAAGTCACCGTGGAGCTGACAAAATGGGACGCTCAGATCCGGAGGAATGATGACCAATGGCAGGGCCCACAGAGGTGCTAACCAGGATGGAGCCCTGAGGACGGAAGAATGAGGCAGAGTAAGGGGTGTTGGAGACCAAGGAAAAGCCATAGAACTGGAGAACCAGGGTGATGCCATCAGTCTGGAGCTGGGAAGACTGAGGTGTACCCGAAGGGAGTGTGGATGATGTTGGAGCTGAAGGTGTGAATGGAACAGGCACAGCTGCAATCCAGAAATACTGCAGAGGACCAGGGGGATGATGAACCCAGGTGGAAACGGTTGGACAAGGGATCCCGGTGCAGCTGGAGGGACGACTGTTCATGAGGGAGCGGGAAGCCAAGGCGATGGGTCAAAAGGATGCAGTGCAGCCGAAGGACATTAATTGGACGTTGGTGACCTGGAGACCGTGGTTGTGCTGGCGTTGCTGGAGGGCTGCAGAGAGCCCGTGGATCAGGAGAGGGAGTAGACTCATAGCTTAGACACAGGCCTGGCATCCTGTTTTAGGCTTCTCCTTATTTTAATATTTTAGACATCCATCAATTATGGTGATGAAAAGCAACACAAGACCATGCTACCAGCTCAGACAGTGTTTAGCCTTCAGCGTTCAAGCGCACACAGTAGGTTTAACCACAAACCCTATTTCACTAATAAATTGAAAACCTCTTTTCTTAAAACCCATTAGGAATTCCCAAAATGAACCCATGGTAAATTAGCCTTCCAGGTTGTCCCAACAGATTGATGTTATGGCTAAAAAGCTCTACAAATCTTACAAGATCCTGAAATCTCAAGTGATGGTAGCTGTTGACTTGCATTTTATGAATCACCCATGAAATTAATCAACCATGGTTTCAGCTAAAAATCACCTTTAATGTTCTACTGAACGAAAAAAAAAAAAGTCATATAGATCTTGGATGACATGAGGGTGAGCAAATGTTCTTTTTCGGGAGAAATCTACCCCTATAAATGTAAACCCAACATGAATTTAAACCATGAGTACCTTTTTACAAAGATTTTTCATCTTCTTTATCAAGGACATTCTTATTTGTCATTGACCCAGTTGCCTCATTAGAGGTGTTTTCCAAGGCTGCTAAATATTACAACTGACCATGTATTCTTACATAGTGAACAAAACCCTAACCGTGAGTAGTAAACTGTTAATGCTGTAAAATGGATGCAATAAATTCTACAGATTTACATTGAATGGGGAACCCAAGTCTCATCTATGATGATCATAAAGAACATCATAAAGACTTTAAGGTGAGCTTTTTTGACCTAGACCTGTAAAGAGAGTTTTGTCAAGCCTTGTACTGACCCTTGTATTATTTTGGGAATGTATTAAAGATAATAAAATATGCTTCAATAGATGAACTGGGTGATATCTCTGTACTTGTGCAAATGGCCTTGCATCTCTAACAAATAAAAACACCATGGAGATGAGCACTTGGAAAATGACCTCTTGCTCTGCATTTCAGTTCAGATAAAGCCTGTGTAAAATACTGGAAAAGTGGAGGAGTATATGTCAGAAATCATATGGAGGGATCACAACCTCTTTCAGTCGTCCTAGAAATGCAATGATTATAATGGGTGAAGTCGAGTAGGGAAAAGTGTTGAATGAATACAGTCGGGACTCTCATAAGCTTTCTAGTGCAATTTTGAAGAAACTGCTATTCTCACCTCATCTCACAAAAGCCATTCCGTTATTCGCCCTTCTCTTGCACCCATATCACCCATTGAGACATCTGTTCATCTAGTACAGATTCAGGAGCAACATCCTCTGTTCAGCAAGTGACATTTGAGAAAATCAGAAACAACAACTGTAATAGGCAATTTTATGTAATAGTACACCCCCCAAAAAAGATAAAGTTTTGTCATTATTTACTCACCCTCATGTCAACCTATATGCTGTTATTTTTTTCTGTGGAATACAAAATAAGAAATGTTCTTTTCTTAAAGAATAGTGACCACATCAAGTTCCAAAAAGAACATAAAACACCAAAAAAAAAAAAAAAAAAAAACATTGGACGCTTTAACAATATTAATGTGTCCCAATTATTTCAACATAATTGAGTGGTGGCTCTGGAACTAATTAATCAGATCTATTTCAGTTCAAATTAACAGCTAGTATTGCACATGCTAAATGCAATTTATTTAGCATGTAAATTTATTGAACAAGAAATATTTCTGTTTATGCTCCACTTTAACTTCTTGTCTAGACAACGTCTGAATCTTTGTATTTACTTTGTGTTTATTACTTCTTTATGACAGACCACTTATTGTATTCCTCATTTATAAGTCTACTAAATAAATAAATGTAAAATATGGACATTAGCCTAGTCTTGGATCACATGGTTGCTGTATCTTTAGGTAGCCACCCACAAACCAAACATGAGCACGAAAAAAAAGAGTCTCTCCTTTTGCTTCTCTTTATCCAGTCCTATGCAAAGCATGCGGAGAACTAAATTTTAAAAGTTATCAAGATAATTTCATTCATTTCCTCTGACTGGACGGAATTATAGTCTGAAGATAAAAAAAAAAAAAAAAAAAAAAAAGTATGTGTCCATCATACATTACGCAATTTTCTATGAAATCTGACAACTAAAATTTGCAGACTAGCTCTGATTTCGGCAATTGTCATTGACTCATCCAGGCTGTAAATCAGGGCGAAAATTATGTAGAGTATTCCAGCCTTAAGTCTTATGAAGTTTTATGTGTGGAAGACCAAATTTTAAAGTCAACATGAAACGGAAGTTGTAACTGTCTTTTCTTCCCTATTGTGACTTATATCTTATATAAAAAAAATGACTTGTAGAAAAAAAATGTAGGAAGGGATTTAATTTGGTCCATCAAGAATTCACTGGATTGTTGGATGATTGTCATTTGAGATCTCCTGTAAAGGACAGGTTGTCTCCCCTTGCACTGGTGTGCACGTCATCGGAGATAAGAAGAGATATCATTACAAGAGGAGGGAATGATGTGCACAGATAAATAATTTATAATAACACTGCAATATCCCTAAATAAATAAATGCATGTCAATTCTGACTTTGTGGTGACTTTAAGCCATCATTCACTGATTTTCCCTCTGCTGCAGTTCTGAATTAAATATGGCAAATATGGCACAGGTGTAGACAGTACATAGAAACGGACGACCTATTACAATGAATGGGAGAAACTGAAATGCTCAATATGGCAGCTATAGTAAAAAAAATCCCCTTTTCCAAACAAAGACAATTTCAAACATCATCACTAGATCTTCATGGCAATTCTTGTTGTTTGATGACAGCATTGTAAGCTCCAGATATCACAGTCATAAAGTGACTGGACCAACCTGAATATATCATTTATCAGTGTTATCTGAGTGTAAGGAACAACCATATCAGATTGTACTTATTATTTGAGTTTTTGCAGGTTTTGGTATTTCTCATTCAAGTACGTAGGAGCTGTGCTTGTATGACTGAAAATAGCTGCCTGAGTGTAAACCCAAGATGCCTGACTTGCCCTGAAAAGGATTTGATGGCATGATGAGACATGCAAGATCCAATGATACCAACATTTTGATGCACCATTTTTGAGTTCCGTTTGAGTTTTGTAGTCCATTTCAGACCCTCTCTGAAATACTTTATTCTGACTGTGATCATTATGATTAATTTTGGTCAATTTGTGCTGTGAAAAACATTTGTACAGTAATACATAATAAACTATATTTGCAACCAATCTCCAATGTCATGTTAGTTTTATAGCTTTCATAGTACTTTTTGATCTCTTTCTTCTTATATAATAAAATAATTAACTGATACAAGATGTGTTCAGGTCCTGATCATCCTGTCAGGGTTTATTTTTGCTATAATGATCAGCTGACTGTACATTATTCCCTACATAACATTGTTGGACACCCCCGCCATAGAAGAACCATTTTTGGTTTTGGTTTCAGCAAACAGTTCTTAAAATAACAATTGATTGATTGATATACATGGTCACAGACGATGGAAAATAAATAATGACAATATAATATATTCATTTATAAAATAAATGAAATTTCTCATTTTGTGTTTCACAGGAACAGCATATGAGTATGGAATTTGAATTTTTGGCTGAACTACTATTCCATTTATGTTTAAAAAGTGAAACGTATGATCATTATGCCACCACATAGCATGTCTTGTAGTTAAATTGGATTGTCTCTTAATCTGAGAAAATAAAATAAAGTCAATGAATTTAAGATTTAAGAAGTGTTTTTCACATCGTTTACTTTTCATGCTAAAGATGTTAATATTAAATGTGGCTTCGAGGCAATGGTGAGATTTATCAGAGGTAAACAGATACAGCCTTCAAGCTAGAAGCAAACGTGTTTTGCGCTGCTTCCATTTTCAGGCTGAAACTATCACATGCTGCAGATTCATCCAAGATATTTTCTGTTTAGAGTTTTCATTCTTTGCTTTCTGATACAGACATAATTGTATTTCTTTCTGAATGTGTTTTTTGGGTTATTTTGGAAAATGTTTTCCATCCGTTTCTTTCCCTCAATGTGGGAGTTTTGTTTCGGCACGATATAATGTATTCCGAATAAACAAGCGCTAAATGGCGGAAATTGCTTTGTAGACTTCTTAATGATGCTTGTACTCTTCCTCCCCCCCTTCTGAATATTTTGGTCACAGATAAGCATGTAATCGTTGGAGATGCACACCCGCTGACTGCGGTCCTTTGATGTTTACAAGCCCTTCTCAAACCCTATTAAAATGCTCAAAATTCAAAAGCCAAAAAAAGATGTAATGGAATCTTCCTGTCGCTCTAAGGAAATTGTCAACAGAAATGATACGGTTCTCCACAACTGGCTAATATGGAAAAAAAGGTGACTTAGAGGGAGTAAGATATCTTTCTTAACCTATGTGGGTCTGTTCTGCTTTACTTTTTCACTGGCATCAATAAGGGAAAGAAGTGTCATCCATTACAACAGCTAGATCGTGTTGTCCCTATGATCCATTCATTCATTAAAGTCCAAAATAAGCACACAGCTGCTAAGTGCATTGTATGAGAGCATTTAAACAGGTGAAATCAGCCTACAAAAGAAGCAAAGTAAATAAAGCAACGGAAACTCAGGTCTGGAATGCTCTATAAAGGCAGTAATTCCATGCTGCACAAAAGCAATGCTCACTGTGAAGTGCACAGGAGGACTGAGTGAATAAGTACTCTTGTGAAAAGTGTTAATTGTACATTTGAATGTACACTTGTACTTCAAATCTTAAAAGTATATTAAAAAATATCTTTACTGGCAGATAATATAATATTAATGAATCAAAAGGCCACTTGATTCTAGATACAACTTGTCGTATGAGGTTTTTTGTATATCATTATGGAGAACTTGAATAATGTAAGATAAAAAACGAGATATATATATACATATACAGTGGGTACGGAAAGTATTCAGACCCCCTTAAATTTTTCACTTTTTGTTATATTGCAGCCATTTTCTAAAATTATTTAAGTTAATTTTTTTCCTCATTATTGTACGCACAGCACCCCATATTGACAGCAAAACACAGAATTGTTGAAATTTTTGAAGATTTATTAAAAAAGAAAAAATGAAAATATCACTGGTCAAAGTATTCAGGACCTGCTGTGAACTCATTATTTAACTCGGTGCTGTCCATTTCTTCTGATCATCCTTGATGGTTCTACACCTTCATTTGAGTCAGCTGTGTTTGATTATACTGATTGGGTTTTGATTAGGAAAGCCACACACCTGTCTTTTTAAGACCTTACAGCTCACAGTGCATGTAAGAGAAAATGAGAATCATGAGGTAAAAGGAACTGACTGAAGAGCTCAGAGACAGAATTGGGGCAAGGCACAGATCTGGCCAAGGATAAAAAAAATTTCTGCTGCACTTAAGGATCCCAAGAGCACAGTGGCCTCCATTCATTAAATGGAAGACGTTTGGGACGACAAGAACCCTTACTAGAGCTGGCCGTCCGACCAAACTGAGCTATAGGGGGAGAAGAGCATTGGTGAGAGAGGAAAAGAAGAACCCAAAGATCACTGTGGCCGAGCTCCAGAGATGCAGTCGGGAGATGGGGGAAAGTGGTAGAAAGTCAACCATCACTGCAGCCAACCACCAGTCGGGGCTTTATGGCCGAGTGGCCCGACGGAAGCCTCTCCTCAGGGCAAGAAACATGAAAGCCCGCATGGAGTTTGCTAACACCTGAATAAGATTATCTGGTCTGATGATACCAAGATAGAACTTTTTGGCCTTAAATCTAAGCGGTATGTGTGGAGAAAACCAGGCCCTGCTCATCACCTGTCCAATACAGTCCCAACAGGGAAGTATGGTGGTGGCAGCATCATGCTGTTGGGGTGTTTTTTTCAGCTGCAGGGTCAGGACGACTGGTTGCAATCGAGGGAAAAATTAATGCGGCTAAGTACAGGGATATCCTGGACGAAAACCTTCCAGAGTGCTCAGGACCTCAGACTGTGCCGAAGGTTTACCTTCCAACAAGACGATGACCGTAAGCACACAGCTAAAATAACGAAGGAGTGGCTTCAACAACAACTCTGTGACTGTTCTTGAATGCCCAGCCAGAGCCCTGACTTAAACCAAATTAAGCATCTCTGGAGAGACCTAAAAATGGCTGTCCACCAACGTTTACCATCCACCCTGACAGAACTGGAGAGGATCTGAAAGGAGGAATGACAGAGGATCCCCAAATCCAGGTGTGAAAAACTTGTTGCATCTTTCCCAAAAAGACTCATGGCTTTATTAGATCAAAATGGTGCTTCTACTAAATACTGAGCAAAGGGTCGGAATACTTAGGAACAATGGATATTTCAGTTTTTCTTTTTTTAAGAAATCTGCAAAAATGTAAAACAATTCTGTGTTTTTCTGTCAATATGGGGTGTGTGTACATTAATGAGGAAAAAAAAAATAACTTAAATGATTTTAGCAAATGGCGGCAATATAAAAAAGAGTGAAAAATTTAAAGGGGTCTGATACCTTTCCGTACCCACTGTATATACACATTCAGAATTTATCTTGATTTGCCATGGATGGATTTATTTTTTCACTAATCTTGTTGCTAAATGCATGTGATTTGACGTTAGAATTTCACCAAATGAAATGTTCTTAAACAACACTATAATATTGCTGTTTACATTGTAGAGCTGTCATCACATTGGGATCACATCTATGATGCTTTAAATGCTGTCGGCTGAGATCTCTCTATCTCTTTGTCTCTTTCACATCTCTATTGACTGCTCACACACGCCTGGAATATAAAATACTCCCCAGGGTTTGATTACCCCCCCCCCACCCCCTCATTTTGTCCTCCTACACATCGTATCACAATAAGCTATTAGATGCTGTGTTCCCCATCATTCCCCCCAGATGCTTCAACTCTTTCTAGCTAAAGTTCATCATGACTTCAAATGAGGTCCATCTGTCACTCCCAGCCACCCGGTGGCCTTTGCTGTAGCTGTGCCCAGTGGAGGGGTCTCAGAGGGGGTGGGAGCAGGCCCCGGTAACCCCGCCTCCTACTGGGATTACGGATGACTGACAGACGGTTCACAGCCTTGCCACATACAGTCAGTCAGGACCACTGGCACAAACCTGCGATGTCAACTGCAAACACATCTCGCTACAGCTGAAAAGAGTTTAGAGAGAGTAAATAGAAAAGGTGAGAAATGCCTTTCATCCTGACAGCTTGATTAGTGGGGCTTTATTTGGCCTTTGTCTTATCTATGCTACTGAATGTGACAGGCATCACTGCGGGTTGTCAATAGACTTTGTCAACATCAAGATGTTAGGCTAATATGTTAAATGAGTTTGTAGGGGGAAAATATTTGTCTATGCTGTAAAGTCACCGTTTTCATTCATTCATTCATCCACCACATTCATTCATTCATTCATTTTTAGTTAGTTATTTGACAAAATAATCTATTATCTTATTTTTGTACAAATATTCCATGTTTCCAATCAGAAAAGTAATAACCTCCTTAACAAGCCACACTATTTGAAAGAATCAAAGCCCACATCTTCTCTCCTTTTTTATTTATTAATGTATTTTCTTTGGATGATTATTTTTTTGTCTAAACAAATTAAAGAAGTGAAGGATTTAAAGGGGTTAAAGAAGAAAGCGTAAAGAAAGAAGGAAAGAGTAAGTAAAGAGCTAGAATATATTGTAAAGCTATATATGCATTTAAACTATTTGCAAATAATATTTTTATTATACAATATGCACAATCACTCTTAATTATATAACATGCATTAACAGCTCTGTTAAAGTGTATTGTGTCTCACATTAATTACAAATTACTTTACATGAATTAGGCATGCATAAATGATATAGGCTATTCAATTCAAAATGGCGAAGTTTGACAAAAATGGTATCACTGGACAGTACTTATATTTTTGTTAAATATTTAATGTTTATCATCTTACCTCATACTCTGTCATGGTTAAAAACTTCACATTTGGCTAATGTGAAGAGTAAAGCCTATATTCCTTGATTTGATTGGCCACCTCAAACATTTTGATGATTTGTTGATTTTGATTGCTTCCATTGTCGCTTTGGATAAAAGTGTCTGCTAAATGACTAAATGTAAATGTAAACATTTTGACATTGGCCATCACAGACCAGATAAAAAATAAAATAAATAATGTTCATCTTCCTAACAACACACACAGCGGTGCATATAATGGAGTGCAGGATACCTGCATCAATATCAAATATTTGGGGGGACAATTTGGCCATATCTGATTATTGGTGGACGTGTAAACCTCAATGTTTATGATGGTTACAGCCCTGCAACATGAGCAACAGTGATGCTTGCCTAAGCAAATACGGCAAATAAGCTCTCTTAATATGCGTAGTAGGTGTACGAACAATTTTATGCCTCAGCAATAAAATTCGTACCCCATTTATCACTGATAAATAGAGTTCGAGTTTTAGCTATTAGCAACTTTGGATAAAGTTATTAAAAAGCTCTTGGCAATGAGTCCTAATATTTAATAATAACACCAGTATAACAGTAAGGGCTCATTAATTCTTAAAGAAATGCTAGCAGTTATTTATTTATTTCTATTTCATTACTCTTGGTCTTGCAGACATCTTCCGTTTCAAGACGTGTGGAGAGCTGCTGCGATGAAACGGCCAGCCCCCCTGTACGTGCCCGGTTTTCTGTGGCCTTGTGATTGACTCCCCACAGAGAACGGAAGAGCGGAGTGAGGCCTGCCCAGACAGATAATGTTATTAGTCTCATTACAGCTCCCCAGGAGCTCTGAGGCAGGGGGGCGGCCGCCTGACGCGCTGTTTATTTCCGATAACATCCTCGCAACTACACTGCTCCAATTACATTCCTCATAATGAGCGAGATTATGTCTCTCTCGGCAGCCCCATGTCATTCGGAGCGAGAAGCGGTGGGGTTTTAGACAGGAACAATCAAGAACTAATGTTGGAAAACATGAGTGAATTTTGATATGAATGTAAATATTGTTGTGGCAGGTGTGTGGTGCGGCATTGTTCGGATGCAAATCACATTTCCTCAATGACTTTTTTGGAATCAAGTAATACTAATTTAAGAAAATCGTCTTGATAGCACAAGCCATGACATTTTTCATCATGCAATAGTGGTGTCGGTAATTAACTTTCTGGGAGAAGGATTTGAAAAGTTCCTCTCCATTAAACTTCTTGGCGTTTTATGACTTCTCCTTTGAAAGCTGTTAAAGCCGTAACGCCGAGATAATTCTCCACTTCCGAGCCATTCACCAATCGTGCTCCAGAAATGTACAAATGGAAATGGCACACACTTGTTCCGACTCCAATTACATTCTCTGATATCAGTCTGGAAGTACATAGTGCTAATTAAAACAGTATGGTTAACCAACACCCCAGGCCATTCAGTCCTGCAACACTTTGAAATCACTTTTCTTATTTCGGTGCCAATCTCTTATGAGAAAGGGGCTCAAGTTTATTTGAAAGTCTAATGCAATACTCACTGGCTGAACCTTTCGAAAATGAAGTGCCTGCTATAATTTCAGCAATTCCCAAAATGCATATGTGGGTCAAACATGGACCCAGGCATTAATTTTAATCCTACTTTTCCCTGTGATGTGATCTTCTCATCTCACATACCAGGAAACGCTTAATTAAGGTGTCCTGGATTGTGTAAAGTAATTGTTTTCGATCACTTATTTTAAAATGAGGTTTGGCATATTACCACTTAAACGCATATGTGCAAAAACAACAACAAGAGAACACAGTTCAAGCTTAAAATTAAGAGTTAAAATCATTATATATGCCAGTATGTTTGTTTTGTTCACTTTTTACCCATCTGATACTACAAAAAACATGATACTGTAATTTAGGTCACAATAAATAAATAAATTAATTATAAAATAATAAACTGTCTGACTGCTTTGTTTTTCTAAAGCTAATTTCATATGTATCATTGTATGTATCCTAAATTCTCACAATTGACTAATATTTTCACACTTTGCATAATTTGCCATAAATTAGTGGAAATTATGCACAGAACAAATATGTTGGTATTATGATATTTACCTTGATTTCTTCCTTTTTCTCTTAAAACATCACAAAATGATGCTCTTCACAGACACTATTGTGTTTATATATATTTTTTTTTTAAATATGAAAAGACATCATAAAACAAATAAACACAAACCACTTATATATATGTGTGTGTGTGTGCGTGCGAGCGTGTATGTGTGTGTGTGTGTGTGTGTGAACAACGGAAAAAAGTAAAATAAAAGGCATATATAAAGAGTAAAAAATAAAAGAAAGTTGTATAATACACAAAGAAACACCCAAGACACTCATTGTGCACCAGAAATAGAAAAAGGGCAATGTTGTATTGTTGATTTAAAAAAAAAATGACATCAATATAAATGCCTGTTCCTGTTTTTATTTGATATAAAATACAAATAAAGCATTAAAAAAAAGATTGTGTAACATTGCATTCATTGGCACTCTGGACATTCCTGACACTCAGTCTGTCACTTTTGAGTCATGTGGGTGTGATAAGAGCTTGTGACAGGGGGTGAGAAAGCTGCCTGTCTTCCTTCTGTCGCCCTGAAAACCACAGAGCCCTTTCTCTCATGAGGGGCCATGGGCTTTATATCACCTTTGAAACAGAGGTAGACAGGCCCAAGGCAGGAAAGACAGATAAGAGCTTCAAATAAAGTTACCATATAAACCATTGGCAGTTTTAAAACCTTTACTTTATATTACAGTACAAAAAGATTTGTGTATTTTATTTGGTTAAATATATACTTTTGCATTATAATTTTGCATTTTCTATGCTGAATTTCTAATGCAAATAGAATGCGAATGAAGGTACTACACTTTTATTTGAGGCACTTGATTTCTTATGAAGCATATTAAAGTATAACATACACATTATGAATACGAGGGATTTAAATCAAATTCTGCACATTTGTGCACTGTGGCACCATGTATTTTTGCTTATTATTATTCACAAAGAAGATGATAGATAGATAGATAGATAGATAGATAGATAGATAGGATAGATAGATAGATAGATAGATAGATAGACCAGTCATTCATGATATCATTCTAAGCACATTTACTGTTTATGTAAAACCAAATGTCAAATCCTTAAAATGCTGCTTTGATAATTCCTTACTTGATAATAATACTTCTGTTTAATTGAAAGACTTTCATTTTTCCAGTAAATATCTATTTGTCTGTTTGATGGGCAGATTGTTTTACTTCCAGAGCTAATATCACCACAACCACTGAAGAACTGACACTGCCACGCTAATAGAAATAAACGCTGTGTGCCTGAGCTATATTTAGAGTTTGTCGCTGCATGATTTGGTGATGATTATACCAGAGTTTGCATAGACTTCTGGCGAGCATTAAATTTCTTCTTGTTCCTTGCTCGTGTGTGTTATTTTATTTTTTATTTTTTTCATGAGCCCACTGGCCACAAGAGGACTGAAATGATTAAATCCGCAGCTGTGAGGTTCTTTTTTTTTTTTTTGAATCAATAGTCCAATCAGGAGCAGCGCAGGAATGAGAAAAAAGGGAGGCCTCAACATGTTGCTGACATTTGTTTTAAATATTGACTTCCTGGCTGTGTTATCACTCTGCGCATTTCATATTTGTAGTTGAGGAGATGGATGAGGAGAGAAGGGAGATGTAGTGTGAATTGGGATTTGTGGGAGCGCTTTGGAGGTAGTACTGCTCATGTGTGTTTGTGAAAGTGTGTAGGAAGAATACTGCTTGTACTCAAGGCTTTCTCTGAAACCCAGCTACCCTGTCTGAGAGAGAACTGTAAAAAAACTGTAAAAATAAATGTTCTCAACTCTTGCTTCGCACGAACAGCCAGGCAAAACATTCTGCATGAAAACTCCAAGCACATCAGCCTGGCAGTCTTATGGTTAGGAGACTAACCATATTAAAAAATAAATAAATAAATTAGGAAAGGAAAGGTCAGTTCACTTAAAGGGATAGTTCACCCAAAAATGAAAATTGTAATTAATTAATTAAACCCATAGGACCCATAAGATTTTTCCGTTCATCCCCACACATTGAAGATATTTTAAATGAAATCAAAGAGGTTTCTGTCCCTCCAATGACAGCCTAAGTAACTTTCTCTTTGAAGGCCCAGAAAGGTATAGAGAAAACATCATGGAAGATGTTACTCCAGTGGCTCAACAGTCATTTTCTGAAGCAACAGGAATGCTTTTTGTGCGCAAATAAATAAATAAATTAACAAATAAATATAAGCAAAATAATGCCATTTTAGCTTGGTTCTTTGATTGTGTTTCACAGGACTCATACATACCCCAGAGCTCTGCATCACAACCTGTACCTGGTGAGCTACTGAGCAAGTTTACCTGTTTTACAAATAATGCACTATGGTAAAGTGGATGCGCAAGAAACTGTCTTTGTTAAGATTACGTAATTGTTAATTGATAACCTGCACCTGCAATCATACTTTTGTGTGAAAAGGAATAGAAGTTGTTGTTTTACTGCCTCTAGTGTTCATTTTTAGCTGAAAACGGCAGTGAATTGTATGTATAGGTATGTTTTGCAAAAATGTAGGAAGAGGCATATATTTCCATTGAGAATTATGATGATGAATAAAAAAAGGTTACCACAATTAATTTTGCCCTCAGACTTGAAAAATAAACAAGATCTTTCATTAGAGCACTTCAGGTTACTGCAAGTAAACATACCACTTACCAAAACAGGTACTGGAAAAAACTATTTAAAATGACACTAACAATTAAAAAAATAGCAGAGACCGAATAAACATGTCCTATGTGAAAAGATCAAATCTGAGTGAAACATGAGACAGACGGACAAATCACTGTCAATATATATATATATATAGATATCTAATAATATAATGTTATATATTCCATGGACTCTATGATGCTTATATCTATACTGTAAGATTTTGGTTTTTGGTTCTGCAAGGTTTAATGTTATTTTCTGGGACCACTGTTCCAGACAGATGTGGAGCTGACAGCTGTTGGACAGATGATTGTGAAAAGTAAACCCTTCAAGCAGAAAGAAACTCTCAGGACAATGTTCTAGCAGCAACTCTGAAGTGTAAGGTTCACACTCTTTGCCACGTTCCTGAACTCCTGAACAGATGGTGAGAGTGGGGTGGTGTTGATCTGAAGTACAACTCTAAATACAGGTGAGAACAGGGTCCAAAGCATCAATCACTCAAACTATCAAAAGTTTCTGATTACATTGTATTTGTAATGTAAATAATTAATAATGTATTCTGATGACTCCTAGACAATGTAAAACAATTGTTAAAGCAAAGCTTATCAAAACAGGTTTAAACATAAGAAAATAATTGTGACCCTGTCTGTGAAATCCAGGCTAAAGTCTCACAATCTAATTATGAGATAACAAGCATCAACGTTTGATTTCAACCATTAATTTCACTATGATTTCAATCTTTGACATGGCCTTACTCAGTCAATATTAAAGATATAAAGGTTATATTCACAGAATGTTCTACATCTTTATGAAGGATGATTTTATGTAGAAAATAGTAAATCACAAAAAAAATGACTTTAGCTGGGTTTTCACAGGCAGGGTCACAATTGTTAACACAATTAAAGTTAGTTTGCTATAACTAAATAGGTATGGACTGTAATATTTATTATTATTATTATTCCAAACCCATATGCAAGCTTAGTCTGCAGATCTGTCACCTTTAATGGCAACATCCTAAATATTAAGTGCAAGAATATGACTAGAGTGGAACACCTGCCTGTTTAATTGGCACACTATACATCCTCTTTTACACAGTTTGACCCTCTGGTCATTGCTTACAAGAGTAAGCATACTGATCTTATTTTGATCAGAGAATAATAATTATCTTCTCGCATTTCTGCGCTTTTGACTCGTATCTTTTGTGCCATCCATTAGTGCTGTTAAGGGTAATTATCATTACTATATGGTTATATAAAGGTTGAATTGATACCAGGACCTTTCTGAATGGCACTTCATCAAAGTATGGCCACACTGTAATGGAGCTCTCTTTCACAGACTTCACACAGACTGCAGCTCTTTCTTTGACCCGCCATGTAAGAGGATGCTTGTCTGAAGGATGTGGGTCAAGTGAGCACCACCCAGATGATACCACCAGGCTAAGTGGAGGTTAAGGTCTATTTCCTGTCCAGTCTTTGACTCAGATAGTAGATATTTGCTATTAGAACAATACAACTTGCATTATCTTTGTGGTGTAAATATGTGAAAATGGCTGAGTAAACTAGAGGCATTGTAATCAGAGAGGAAGATGCACCTCAGGGACACGCCATGTTTGAAATATCATACTACCATAACACACACATCAGTTTTGCAGTATAGGTCAGTGGCATACCGCAATGCCACAAATCATGAGATGAGGTCCCACCCATTAATTCAATTCAATCTTATTCAAATGTGCCTCAATAAAAAAAAACGTGTAAACATGCTGTATTCATGCCAATTCTATGCAGCTTATGCAGTATAAAAAGTGCTCTAAATAAGCCAATTTAACCATACTAATATAGACTACTATAGTTTTATACAGGATACAGTTTAACTTGACAGCATGCACATTTTCTTTAATCCCGGGATACCCTGCTACGTTTGACAAATAGCATGTTTTGAACATTGAATCCCACAATACAATGCTCTCAGTTTGACTTCCTATTTCCAGTGTGGCATAGTTGTCGATATGTGTAGGTTCCTATATTTATTAATAAATTATTTAATTAAGTTGCATGCAGTGAATAATAAACATTAAGAGTCAGAAAGCGAGTCCAAACAAAGCGAATAATGTCCATGTATAATTTTGTTGTCTTCACAAAGACAGACCAAAACCAGAAGACACAGACCTACAGACAAATAATAAAATCAAATTGATAAGAAAAAATGAAAATCTCAAAAAGAGAAATGTAGAGTTAATTAACCTTATATTTTCAGGTTCTTTATCCCTTAGAAATAAAGAAATATAGATCTATATATATAGACTTAAATCCAGACCAAGATCTTACATTTTTTATTTTACATGTATTCATTTATAAGACATTTTCATTTAAATTGAATTACAAATTAGAAATACAACAAAGGGATTCATCTTAAGGAAGTAAAAACATCAGATGTGTTAAAATACAGAGTTCCAAAACATTACATGGAAGAGTAAAGGCTAAAACATGGAAGGAAGAACAGTGAAATTATGTAGAGGATATCTGGAGACCTAAACACAAAGACAAAAAGTAACGAGACCCAGAATATCTATATCTGTATTTGTATCCTCTTGTATCCTCTTGAGAGGTCTCAAGGTGAAAAAAAAAATCCCACAGTCAATTTGTCCTTCTTTTCTCACTTTTGCATTTAGGGTCAAAAGACACATGATTGTGTAAGTTAACCCTTCAAAAACACTAGGTTACAATCAGTATGAAACAGCCCTCAGGGTAACATTTGGCTGCATGCTCTGGTGCTTAAAGTTGACTCTCTGTATTGCATTCTTGAACAAGCAGATGGGCTGCCATGACCCTGTCCAAACCTTGTATTGACCCCTGCTCATGCTGACCTTCAGTGGAGGATTTAGTTAATCCAGCGAGTGGTTGGTTTTTACTCATGATAGTGTGTGACCCACATTCACTGCCTATAATCCTTTTGTTCCTAAGATCCTGATCTAATCCTTTGTTTCCATTTCTCGTGGGCATCATGTACATTTACATGTGTAACAAAGAATTGCAGGTTTAACTACTGTTAGCTAAAGACTTTTCAGCATATTCTGAATCATCAAAATCCCATTGTAGCAAGAACCCAGAGAGATGAGAGATTATCTCCAAAAGCTTAAAGGAACAGGAAGATCTGCAAGGCTTGGCAGCACTACACACATTGATGTCCCCTTTGCAACATAGGAGCCACTCAGACAACAGTTTCCTCTTAATATGCATTGAGGAATTCAAGCTCTGCTTTGTTGGCAACCAGGAGTGCTGTAGCAGTTTCATATTTTAATCTGCTTTTCTGCTGCCACAGAATCCCTTTGTGGTATTAGTGTGGCAGTTTACCTTTGAAATCATCCTTGCGATGGAAGGTGACAAAAGTTGAGAGAATGTGACATGCTTCCTACCGTCTGCCCATCAGACATCCAGGCTACAAGAGCACAGGATGAAGTGGAAAGACACGGGAAGCTCAATCCCTGCAGAGTCAATCAAGATGCATTTAAGGAGCAATTTGAGACCTCCAACTTCACCTCGTCATCACAACTCTTGATCTCAAGATTGCAAATTCAGTCTTCCAGTCTCTCCGAGAGGTCTGTAGGCTAAACCTTGGACACGCACAATGTTTTGTTCAACTCTCAAAATTCCTCACACGTCTGAGCCGACAGCAGCGAAACAAGTCTCCTCTTGTGGTGCAAGCAAACACCACAACCAGACCTCTTAATCGAACACTTTTGGAGGTGCCAAAGACATTTTAGCAGTAACCTCGATTACATATCTTCACTATGGCACCACTAATGGATGGCCAAAACTACACTGGTGCAAGACACCAAGGAGGACACCAAAGGCAGATGTGAAAATCATCTTGTGTCCCTCTGGCAGGCATACCATTTGGGGTCACATTAGTGTAAATATAGCTCAGGAGAGGTGTGAAAAGGGGCCTTGGATGGGGTGCACATGGTGAATGCTGCACAAGGGCAAGTAAAGTGCAGCATATGGGGTCAGGGACCTCTGCTACATCTCTCCCCCGCTCCATGTCAGCACATGCTGTGCATAATATCATTGTCACTTCAGACCACTCTGGACTATTAGTAAGCACTGCAGCAGAAAAAAAAGAGATGTATCGATCGTTACAATAATGGAAGAAGTGTCACACCATACCAGGAATCTGTCTTTTAAAGAAAGAGCCCAAATCAATTGATGTCAATGGATTTTCCCAAATTAAAGGACACATTTTCTTGAAGAAACTGTGAAGGACACTATATAAAGATTATTTGATTTTGCTTTCCACCCAAGACACCTCTTCCTTTTAATAAACAAGTGAAAGTGGTCCTCTCACAAATGGCACACTTAATGTGGACTAGTGGACTCATGGGCTGCATCTGAAATCGCATACTTCCCTACTATATAGTAGGCGGAAAACAGTATGTGACAAAATAAGTACAGTACTCATATACTGCGATGGCGTTCCATCCATATAAGCTGTGAATGCTCCACATACCAAGGCCATCTGAGAGAATGTGTTTGCGGGTTAATGGTTAGTGGTTAGTGGGGAAGTCGTGGCCTAATGGTTAGAGAGTTGGACTCGTAACCCAAAGGTTGCGGGTTCGAGTCTCGCACCGCCAGGGGGAGTGAATGTACAGTGCTCTCTCCCACCTTCAATACCATGACTGAGGTGCCCTTGAGCAAGGCACCGAACCTCCAACTGCTCCCTGGGTGCCGCAGCAAAAAATGGCTGCCCACTGCTCCGGGTGTGTGTTCACGGTGTGTGTGTTCACTGCTGTGGACGGATGGCTTGGATGGGATAAATGCAGAGCACTAATTCCGAGTATGGGTCACCATACTTGGCCACATGTCAAATTCTAATTCTTCTTCTCTAAATTAATATAAACTTGATTATAAGTTGATCCCTTGTCATTTGAGATGTAAATTAAAGCTTAATAAAGTGTTGGGAATAAGTACGTACAATTATTTATTTGACTAACAACTGTAATTTTCGATAAAACGCGCTATTGCTGCCAAATCTCAATTGCTGAAAATTACATTGTGTTTGATGCAAAACCAACTCAACTAAATCAAAAGAAAAAAACACTGTAGCTGTATATTTTTGTTTTCTCAAGCAAAGCAAATTTGAAAGTCCACATTAAACATATCTTACATTTTTGGTCATAGACAATGTTGAAGTTGTATGTTATTATCAACGTGGTAAATTAAAACAAAAAAAAAAAGTTTCCAAAAATGCATATACTTTAAATAATAATAAACATCAGGAAAAAAGAGTAAACAATAAAATCCTTAGAACATTTTGAACATTCAGAAGATTTTAGTTTTAGGCTACCTTTGTTTTCTGTATGCTAGTGTTGCTAATAGTTAAAGTCGTTCTCTGATTTTATTGTTGTTTGCAACTTACTTGACAATATTTTAAAAGTGGGGGGGGGGGGGGGGGGGGGGGGGGGGTTAGATATCATATTTTTGGTTATTGCATGGTCGTTATTGGAGTCGTGCACCCGGTGGGAGTTGTAATTCATATCACTGGGAATAATAATAACACTAAAATAACAATATAATTTTTTATAATAATAATAATAATAATACAATCATTCAGTCGATGCGGAGACATATAGAACGGGGGACCCTTTGAATAGTACGTATCATAACGTAACTACGTGTAAACGTTATTTGGCGGTTTTTACTTGGAAAAGCAGCTATATGTTTTTCTAGCATTCGAAAAACTATGGATAAACCTGAAATGATAGAAGAAGGATTGGAGAGTAATTTCATTTACAAATAAGGTAGGAAATGTGCATAATTTTAAATCGACACCTGCCACGGTGTTTCTCATTGCGTGTGTCCTAAAAGCCAATGAAGAGGGGGGTTCTTAATCTTAGCACTCAGCATACCCTTTTAAAAACTCACCTCTCGCCACTGACATACTGTATATTTGGACATACTACTTTTGTCACTTAAGTGTAGGTAAAACATACCCGGATGACCTACTACTTCTGGTGATATTCTGAAGTATGCATACCATGGACACTTTTCTATCCCATGAGGCCCTGGATTGAACCGACACAACTGATGCTGGTAGGTCACATGATAATGATATGGGCGAATGTAGTAAGTCCAGATTACATTCATTGAACATACTTTTTTAGCAGTCGCTAAGTAATTACTTGTTCAAAATACCGTATTGACGCAAGAACAAGATAAGATGATGTTTTTGGTCTTGGAAGTTAAACATCTGAAAAAAACCGCAGGTCGTTTATATTCAGGGGTACTATGAATTTGAAACAGGTCCATAAGACACCCACAACAATAGGTGGCGCCATATACGCATAAAACGAGTGTGCCATGAAGTACGTAATGTAATGTGTGTTGTAAAGTTTGCGAGTAAAAACAAAAGAAAAAGACGAGCTTACAGCTGCATGAGTCGTGACTTTCACGTTAGCCTGATGGGACCAAACTTTCTTTGTGATTTTAAAACGTAAGACAGCACCCAGATTTGAAGACTACAGTAAGATTGAACTTCTACTGTTAATACGATTTTGGTAGGCTACTACTAGATGGATAGCCTACATGTCCTAATTCAGATGGGCTACCTGTTTTTGTTTTTTTAATGGTATATCAAAAAGTGTATATTTTTTCAATGTGATTGTTGGTACATTTTACCAGTTTTTACCATACTTTCAAAACAAAAATTAAAATAGGAAAAAAATATGCAATATGAAAATAATTAAAGACAAAATGTATTTTACTGAGAAAAAAACAAGATTTGGTTTTTTAAAAGCCTTTTTCCAAAAGGTACATCTAGAAAAAGGGGGGTCGTCTTATAATCAGGGTCGTCTTATATTCGGGCCAATACGGTAGGTACCTACTCAAGAGTACGTGATTTCACTAGTCCATGTCCGGGAATCTTGTTTCAGTAACACACAGTGATGTGGACTTCACTGCAGACTACTGGCCGAAAGACTATGCAGTGTTACATCATCAAAGCAAGAACTCTAAGCCAAAACACAAAAGCTGAGGGTAGCATTTGGGATATTTGGAATTTGGGCCTGCTATTGTTGATGAATGCCTTATAAACCTTACCTTATAAATGTAATCACTCTAAAACATCTTTAAGTGTAACCATCAAGTAAAAATTAGGGAGCCGCACCACATATTTTACAGTCTAAACTAACCTTGTCTTGTCATAAAGAGGTTAAATTATCTGAGATTTTATTAGACGTATTACACACAGTTCTGAGGGTCTGCCGGAGTCCTCTCTATGATATTATTTTCCAATTTCCAGTGTCATTCTTATTCCTAAGAATGCTCCTTCTGCTGTACTTTTCTTGTAAACGCAACACAGCTGACTGGACAGTGCAGGTAATGAAACCCTTTGTGAACATATCTACCATAGATTAGCTCTGACACAGGTTACCTGCATTTTCTTCATTGTTATTCTTCACATAAGTGTGCATTTCCTCCAGTGTGAGCATTGGATCGTACATTGTTTTTGGCTGGGAGTAAACCTCAGATAAGAGCGCACACTGAATAAACAATGTTTATTATAATGAAGCAGTGTGTCTGCTAATGTGCCTGGGGAGATAAGCGAGGGAACAGGAGATGGGAAGGGGGCAAGGGGGGCTCAAATCATCTGTCTATCCAAACCCCTCCGGTGTGGATGATAATGTAGCTTTAAGCTGAGTTGCGGGTGAGTAATGAAATTGCACTAGGGCCTGTGAACCCCTGCTGGGTAAGCTCCAGACCTCTCCCTGACAGCTAGCCGGAGCTGGAAATCCAGGATAGGAGATGGACAAAATCATCTCAGAGGTGGGGAAAGTGAGGTGTAGCTAGGGTAACAAGCTCAAAAGGAAATCATTAACAAAATGAAGCACCCAGTGTACATGATAGAAAGTTCTTCTTTACAATGGGCTCTTTATTCAAACTAATAGTGGATAGAAATTTGGACAGACCTGAGCTCAGTTTCAAACCCTACTGATCTGGCGCTTAAATGGAACCTGACTGGCAATGTTGACCTGGTTATTCATGGGTGGCAAATGCAGTCATTCACATATGATTGTTGTGCTTCTCATATGAAGTGCACACAAGATACAACAGAGAGTCTGATGATACTACAATAGAGAGTGGAGTTAGCATGTTGCTAAGCTAGCTGATATTCTAATACAGGGAACATCAACAACGGATCTGCGACAGAATTGCAGCATGCAGGAATTTTTGTTTCAGGACACAGCTAAATGTTTCATTGTCCTTGCCAAAATAATAAAACAAAGTATTAATGTCTGAGTGTATGACTGTACATCCATCAATTCATCCATTCTCCAATCTACTTGTCCTATATAGTGTTGCAGGGATGCTGGAAGCTTTCCCAACATCTCGGGCCTAAAACAGGAAAACACCCGGGATGGATAATAAGTCCCTCACAGGACTAACCCACACTTCACATTCACAATTTAGGACAATTTAGTGTATCTAAATCGCCTGTTATGCGGTAAACCTACACCAATATGTGGAGAACTCCAAAAAGAAAGGCTTGCTGGCTCAGCTAGGACTCGAATCAGGGAACCTTTGCAATGTATTCTGGGATTGCCTTATGAGAGAACGGTGTTATGTGTGATTTTTTTTTCTTAGTTTTATTTTATTTTTCACTTTTCTAAGAGATCATAAAAACCCTTTAGACCTATTTTGGAAGAGGAACCCATGCCAGAATACCATAAAGCTCATTTGACTTTTTTGACATATGCCATTGACAAACACTACTCAAATTTTCTTCTCAACACGCACAAATCTAGTTTTGCTGCCCACTGTTTGGAATTGTTTGAAAGGTTGCTTAGGTGAGCAGCTCACTGGGTACAGCACTTTTATGTTCTGCTTTTAGCATGTGTATTCAGTCAGCAGTTTTAACCTGACTTATAGACCTCCACGTATCAAATACTTGGGATATCATCATCAGCTTCACTTTGAAGATGGCCACTGAATACAGCGTTCATGCTTTGTTTGACCCTAACCTTTCAAAAGGGAAGATCATTTACACAAGCAACCATTTTACCACCTGCTAGGAATGTCACCCCCATCAACTACTGCATACCCTCTGTCAGAAAATGAGACCTTATGCATTGCCAAACCACATGCTCTGGAGATGGATTTAGACTAGGACCTCAAGAGTAAATTCTCCCGACCAGCCCTGACAAACAGCACAACCTTTCCTGAATACGCTGGCCAAAGTTATTTCCCAACAAATACACCCAGACTTCTCTAAAAACGCTTCCTCTCTAGTGCACACACGTTCTCTCTCTTTCTCTGGCTCAGCCTGACAAGCACTAAATAGACTTTTTATCAAGTTAGCGGAGCAACGGTGAGCTGGGAACATTTCCTTTTGTCGCTGTTCATTTTTCTTTCCGTTCTGGCTCTGTAATGGAAGCCAGGGAGGTTTCTCACTTTCTGGTCTAAATGAGATATCTGGGCCTTAACACAAGCCCTGCTTTCTGACAGGCAAAGCTGGAGTTATGTTCAGATTAAGATAACATATCCCAGAACCTTCCCAGCATGCTTCTTATTTAAAGTGCTTCTATAAGCTTCGATAAGTGAGAAAGTTGTGATTCAGAGGTGGTAGATTTGAGTTGCCCTGCCGTTATTGCTGGGATGGGATCAAATGACAAGCGGAACATTTACAGGGGTGCAAATCATGTGGCCGACAACACAGAACCAGACTTTTGATTGTAGACATAAAGGCTGGTCCACTTTGGAGATTATTTCGGCCAAGACCCGCCCACTTTGACATTTGGATGTGTGGTTTAGGGGAGCTTCATTTGATAACACAATAATACGCCAGCATGGAAACAACAAATTAAAATAATTGCACAGCAGTGTTATTCTGTTACCAGATACATAAAGCACTCAAGAAAATTGTGAAGATGTGTTTGGACTTTATTAAATTGCTCATATTACACACATACTGTAACTGTCTCAAACAAAACTAAGATACCAAACATATTTTAAACATACTGTATGACACTACTATCCTGGCAATATTTAGCAAATCTAGAGATTAGTTCTTCTAATGTAGTCTAGTACTCTTTCAAGTACATTCTAAATAGCATAAATGACGTATACACAAGGCACTTTGAAGGGGAAACAATAATGACAGCTATGTTGTAGGATTGTTTTAAATCAAAGTAAAAAAAAACAATTCTTCAAAGGGTCTTTTGGAATTATTATTTTCATATGGTTCAGCTCATGGACATTTCACTCCCAAGATTCTTTGCACTCCATTAGAACCTCTCAGTCTGGGCCATTTGACATAAATCTGCTCAAGGTTTGCCAAGCGTAACATAAATTAAACCTGCTGCACCTGCAAACACACTCTGCTTCTATAAACAAAAAAAGCCCCTTGATGTCATGGTTTTATGTAAGTATTTTATTATTATTCACTTTAAACATTTTAACAATCTATATTTGTATTGTTTTTGTAATTGACTATGGCCATTGTTGTTATACTGTCTGTAAATTAGTTTAATCTATATCTATCTCTCTCTCTCTCGTCGCTCTCTCTCTCTCCTCTATAAATATAACATTAAACAAATTTGAAAAACATAGTATTTGAATAATTATTATTATTTCTCAGTGAAAACATTGCTAGAACTTAAAAAAAAACATATTATTTATAAGTATTATTATTAAAGGGATCATGACATGGATTTTTTTTAAATTACTTTAATATGTTCCTTGAGGTTTACTTATAATGTTAATATGTTTTTTTTTGCACAAATAAACAAATAAGTCATTGCATAGGAAACAGTATTAACGCCCCCTCACTATTGCATGTGAGTGTTTTGACAACTTGATCAAAATAAAACTCATTTTCAGATAAATCTTTATTAAATAATTTACTTATGGTTTGTGATGCAGCTGCAGTCAGATCTAGCACTGTTTCATCTTTCAACAAATGTTTCTTTGTGAACTCTCCATGACACTGTGCCTCCTTTACAAAACAAAACACTCAGAACAATCCTCAGACATGATCTGGGATGCCATTAAAAACAAACTATCCACTTAATCCTTGGGAACCTTCTGATATACAAAGACGTCAATTTTGACCAAATGCGTCAAAACGAACGTTCTCTCACTCTTTTTTTGTCGTCTTTTTTCTCTATCACTTATTTTAGTAATCATCATAAATTGTAGATCATTTGAAAGCTTAAAACCTCAAAATTCATCCATGTGAAAACCATTTTGAAATTGGACATTGCTTTATCATGTAAATGGTACTTTAAAAGTAGTGTACTTCTTAGTAGGCGGTGTCAAGTGTTATATTACAAAATGCATTACGGTCTTTTAGAATGAGTTTTTTTATAATCTTGACAAAATACATATCGTCGGAAAGGTCTGAGTCTTAGGAGTACATATTTCGTGGTTATTTTGTGATAGAAGTAATATTGACAGAGAAATTTAGACATTTGTGACAGAAAAGTGCAACAAAAAAATGGAGATTTGATGGTACCCGGTGGCTGTTTGTGATATAACACCCTAAATAAAATCTCACAGGAACGTCTATTTTTTTATATCAACTTCAAATTTGGATCGTAACTTATTTAGACATAAGGCTTATGGCTTAAGGCATAATTAAGGCTTAAGGCATCATTTTGGATTCAAAAATAATTTGAATTCTTTTTTTTATATAAAAATAAAAAAAATGGTACAGTGCATTTTCTTTACAGTAAATTTAAACTTCTATAACTTTTTCATACTTTAATATTTTGAAATGATTCCACTTCTGCAATAATCGTCTTAGAAAGAGTCCAACCTTAGGTATTACCTACCAATCAGCGCTGTTTAAGAATCTGTCCAACAGCGCTCAAATGTAAGCAAGAAATGGACGTTTTTAAAATTTCAGCACCGAATGGTATAGCGGTCGGTACTTTTGACAACGCTAACATAAGGGGTTAAATAAATGCTTTGTTTATAATGAGGAGGACGTTTTAAGCTATGAAACTTGCAAGACGTTTTAATGGTACAAAGACCTTGTATATGCCAATAGATAAGGCAAATTTGATTTCTCACTTCATGACCCCTTTAAACATGCACAGCAATGTTTCATTCATTCATAACTGAACATTTATTTACTTGTACACAGCTGAATATATAGAAATATAATTATATATAAGGTAAGATGGTGTTAGAGCCCCTCACCTTTTTTTTCCCCTCTTGACCAAGATGGCACCAAAGCACATATCAACCCTTTTAGTGAATGACTCAAACATGACACCATATCAAACATCAGTTATATATTCTGTAAAGGTTTAGCTAGGGGGCTTCTTGATAATGGCCATCTTACACAATATATACAGTTGTGCTCATAAGCTTACATAGCCCTTGCAGAATGTGCAAAATGTTAGTAGTTGAAAAAATAAGAGGGATCATGAAAATTGCATGTTATTTTTTTATTTAGTACTGTCCTGAATAAGCTATTTCCCATAACAGATGTTTACATATACTCCACCAGACAAAATAATAACTGAATTTATCAAAAATGACCCCATTCAAAAGTTTACATACCCTTGAATCTTAATATTATGTGTCATTATCTGTTTGATCCACGACTGTTTTTATATTTTGTGATAGTTGTTCATGAGTCCCTTTTTTGTCCTGAGCAGTTCAACTGCTTGCTGTTCTTCAGGGAAAAAATATATAAAATCCTCCAGCCTCTGTACATTCTTTGGTTTTCCAGCATCTTCTGCATTTTTGAATATATATACCCTGAACATATATACCCTTTCCAACATTGACTGTATGATTTTGAAATCCATCTCATCACAATTGAGGGACTCATGCATAACTAAAACATGTACTGATGCTCAAGACGGCCACACAATGCATTAAGAGATGGGGGTGTAAACTTTTTAAATTGGATGATCAGGGCAAAATGTACTTATTTTGTCTTCTGGGAAAGTATTTATATAGCTTCCGAAGTCCAGTACTAAATGAAAAAATATGGTCGTTAAACAAAATGAGAAGAATTTACACACCATCATTATGTTCAAAAGTATACATTCCCGGCTCTTAATGCATTGTGTTGCCTTCTTGAGCATCAGTAAATGTTTTCACCTTTTGTAATAGTTGTGTACGAGTCTCTCAGTGGTCCTCAGTGTGAAACTATGGATCTCAAAATCATACAGTCACTTTTGGAAAGGGTTCAAATATGCAGAAGATACTGGAAAACCAAAGAATGTGCAGGAGCTTGAGGATTTTTCTGAAGAACAGCAGGTAGTTAAACTGCTCAGGACCAACAAGGGACTCATGAACAACTATCACAACACAGAAAAACAGTGGATCATCCAGGAAATTACATATAGTATTAAGATGCAAACTACTTTTGAATGGGGTCATTTTTATAAATTCAGTTATTATTTTGTCTTGTAGAGTATATGTAAACATAAGTTATGTGAAATAGCTTATTCAGGACAGTACTAAATAAAGGAAATAACATGCAATTTTCATGATCCTTCTTATTTTGTTTCATTAACACACACACATATATCAAAATCTTTTTAAAACTCTTCTTTTTTTTTAAATGAGCCAAAATACAGATATTTTCAGCCCCAAGACACTTTACCAAACCAAAGCTTTCACTGTAGAATTGAACACACCCCTTGTACACATGATTTCCAAAAGCCTGTGAACCCTGACTACCAGAGGTTGCATAAAGCCAGCCAATCAGATATGAGCTTCCATATCAGAGACTAACCAGAAACCAGGCTTTATTGTTGAAAAGCTTCCTACAGGCTTTGCAGTATTTGAATTCAAGACAGCCTCTGCATCGCTCTGCAATGTTAAAAACTGCCTGAATCAGACGATTTAGTGTGAGATCTGAGTTTTAAAAAAGTGATCATGTACCACGGATCATATTCAAGAAATAGAATTATACATAAGAAGCTTTTTGAATGATTCTTTGAAATATTCGACTCATGGGAGACGGCAGGAGTTTTTAAGCTTCCTCTCCTCCTGTGCTCTATCGATAAAAGCACCCGGGCTCAAGTCGGTTCAGGCTCGTGTTTATTTCAACAAATGAGGATGGTACGGGCCCCTAGAGTCAGATTCATTTCCTGCAGTGCTCCCCTTTAAGCTCACACTATTGGAATTATTCTGCTACATAAAGCACTTTAAGAAGACAATGTGTGTTCGAGTGTCTCTTTTATGATGAATACCGCCAACAATGTGTTTGTCAAAACAGAGAGGCATAATTATAGACTGGCAGACGTGGAGACGGTTACAGTACATCCACATCTCTCTCTCACACACAAACACATAATTTAGCCACTTAGCAGTTCCTCCCAGCACATCCTATATGCATTGAATCTGAAATGTGTTTTGGCTCAAGGGATCAAGCAATTCTTTTAGCCAGTGAAACATCTTTGAACATACACACGACTTCTGAAATGGTGATTGCTATCAGAGGAGCTGCTGCCGTAGTAATGAAGCTGATCCTAATAGCTGTCAGACTCTCTTAGCTGCAGCACAGGGACTCATTCCAGGCCATATACGCTTCACATTAGCCAGAGTCTCTCATCCCCAACACAGCTGTCCAGATAAAAATAAAGAGCATAACATTTGGATATGAAACTGGGGGGAAAAAATATATTTTAACTGAAAAGTGTGCTAGCTGACCTCATGTAAACAACTCTAATGCCAAACCCAGCATTATTTGCTTTATCATGTAAACAGGTTAGTCCTGTGATTGTTTTAAACAGAATTTTACAGAATTCTTCCAAAAAGTATTTATGCTCAAGGAATTTCTAATGTATCTGCGTAGCAGTGATAAGAAAAGAAAAAAAAACTACAACCGCGAAAGCTGAGGATTCTATTTTTGGAGTGGCTTCTATTCTGATGTTAAGGCTGACAGCTCAATGATTATCTCAGGTAACGACTGTATTTTTAGAATAATATTAAAATTGATCAATTTGAGTTTGAATATCATTTTTGACATTCTACATTTTACTCAGGTCTTAAAAATAACCTAAGGCAGGGGTCTCTGAACTCGGTCCTGGAGGGCCGGTGTCCTGCAGAGTTTAGCTCCAACTTGCCTCAACACACCTGCCTGGAAGTTTCTAGTATGCCTAGTAAGACCTTAATTAGCTGAGTCAGTTGAGTTTATTTAGGGTTGGAGCTAAACTCTGCAGGACACCGGCCCTCCAGGACCAAGTTTGGAGACCCCTGACCTAAGGAAACCAGAGCGTTTAAACGGTGAACTATGAACAAGTAGGCTAAGTGTTTTCAATGGCAAATATTATGTAATTCACTGTTTATGTATTTGGATAGTGTTAAAACAGCTTGATCTATTGTAGGCCTACTAGAAACTTATCTGTAAACTTACCCGTATCATCGTGAGAGCAAGGCAGTTTGCAGAGAGAGCCCATCCATACACTCTTCTGATTGGCTGAGATACTTGATTCATGATCTATTTCGTCATGTCTAGCTGTGTCGCTGTCTGATGGGAATAAGTACTAAATATTACGTTCTAAATGAATGTATTCAGTATGAATGTAAAACGGATGTACTACATTCGCTATGTTGTCATTGTCATGTGACCTATTCACTGCCTCACGGCATAAGACAAGCCTTTTTTTTGTTAATAGATGTCAATGGAGGATAGGCTTTGGGAAAACAGCGTATCATTTAATGAATCAGCAGCCCATTGGCTAGTGGCATTCGACATGCCATTAAACATTAGTTTTGACTCAATCTATCTTTACAGTTTACACCGAAAAAGTGCAGAGTTGTCAGACAGTTTTACGTCAGGATTCAGTTGACGGCACGTCTTCTCATTCATTTCTGTGGTATGTCGACTGTAAACAGTGACTGTCGCACATCACTGACAGAAATTTAATGAATCTGTAATGTGATTGGTTATCAAGGCACATGTGATCCAAGTTGATCAAGTTGCTTTCTCCAGTGGTAGAAGTGCAGACCTTGGCATCTCCCAAAAAATAAGACCATCTTTGGCAAAGTGTCAATTGTGTGCACATTTCAAAATATCGCCAGTAAGTCATCCAGGTACTTTTTATGAGCACTGTAAATTCGAACATACTGCACTTCACACATGTTATTCTTCACCTACTATAGTATAGGGAAATAGGCTACGTGATTTTGGGTGATTTTGCATTTAGGCAGTACATGGTGTGATAGTGACAAATGGTATACCTAGGGATGACCATGTACACAGTAGTTTACCCCATTTCAAATCTTGAATCACCCAAAAATGAATACTCTGTCAGTAATTACTCACCCTCATGTTGGTCCAAACACGTTCAAGGTCCAGAAAGGTAGTACGGACATCGTTAAAATAGTCCATGTGACATCAGTGGTTCAACCGTAATTTTGTGAAGCTACAAGAATACTTTTTGTGTGCAAAGAAAACAAAAATAATGACTTTATTCAACAATTTCTTCTCTTCCATGTCATTCTTCGATGCCAGTCTTCGATGCATGTTCAAAAAGTATTCTTGTAGCTTCATAAAATAACAGTTGAACCACTGATGTCACATCAGTTGAACCACTATTTTAACGATGTCCTTACTACCTTTCTGGGCCTTAAACGTGAGAAGTGCATGCATTAAACAACAGTTTTATTGAAAAAATAGTGAGCCACCTACCCAGACAGCACTTGAAAGCATCATAGGAGTGTTCCCAAAGTGCTATTTGGGGCATCCCATTATGCGCCTTAAAGATTTACTTTTTTCTATCTTGCATTCAAATTATACAGTTCAAGGTTAGGTACTGCATTCAGTGAATACTTATCCCGTTTCTCTCATTAATGCAGGTGTGTAGAGACAAAACGCACCGTTTACTAGGGATGTGCATCTCCATAACTGAGGCCGATGCGATACGCATCTCGATGCATAGCCAACGATATGATACACTGAAGATACATATGAAGTAGCTACCGATGCGATACGATTCACCCTTGTTCCGGTGCAGTGCGATCCGATTTCGATTCGATCCGATTCAACAATACGATTCGATGCAATGGAACAAAAATATGATCGCATTTATTTCTTTGGTTCAGACAGACAGAAAATCATAAATTAACTTGAGTCTTCTGACTTCTAACGCCTCGAGGCTTGTTTCATAAAACAAGTTTACCAAATTAGCCAGGCTTATTTCAGTTAGTATGACTCACTGTCAAATGATTTGGTTCCATAAAACTAATTTAACAAAGATCAAAATCAGTCACTAGGCGCGTTTCAATTACAGATTTGCGCAAAAATTTGGCGATATTTTATAAATGTCGATAAAAAAGTATTGCGAAATGATGGCGTTTCTATTAACCAATGTTATGCGGCTAAAACTTAACTTTTTGCCTCTCGCGATAAGTCATGGTAACGGATTTTGGTGGGATTTTAGCTATATTTATTCAAAGGAGGCGTAAGCATGTATCTTTACAGAAGCAGCACAGAGAGCCGCTTCAGAAACGTGCGTGGCGTGGCTGGAATAAACACAAGCACTGACTAGAGTGGCCGTAATCAGCTTCAGTGGTCGTATCAGAGCCACACTGCACCGCAGACGTGTGCAGTGTAAATAAGGGGTTATCCATGCATTAATTGGAAAGCCCTTTATACTTGAGAGCGGCCATGTATGAGGTGTTTTTTGGAGGTTATAGTTCATTTAAGAATGATCATGTGACTTTTACGTACACCAGATGACCTGTAAATGTGAATAATCTGTTTCCATTGCAGTTTTGCGAATTATTCCTTTTTCGCATTGCCTGAAAAACCTCATGCGAGCGTAAAAACTTTTTTTGCAATATATGGGCCTTTTGCCGAAATTGACGCGTTTCCATTAGGCGTATTTTCAATTCACAATTTTAATTTGCACAATTTGAAGGGTAATGGAAACACGCCTACTGTGGCAACTTAAGCTGGAAAGCTAACCTGGTCCAGGGCAGGCAAAGCTGAGCTCCTCTAACACTGAACAATAAGAATGCAATTACCACTCACTCTCTCACATACTATCATAGCCATGCAGCCTTTTTCTCTGGTTTTATGACAGCTGTACCTTTTATAATTAGAAGTAGAACAGATAGCATTAGAACTTTACAATCTCTCTTTGCAGCATTAAAATCACTAAACTAATAGTTAAAATCACTCAATTAAAACCTCATGTAGAACACACATTAAGTAGTAATTAAGTAATAAGTAATTAGGACTGTATTAGCTTACATTTTATTTACCCATTACAATAGTCCCTTTACAGTTACTGCTATCATAAGAATACACCTATATGTATGGGGGGGGGGTGTAAAGTTCCCAAAAGGCACATTTAATGATAACGCGCAGCGGTGATGAGAGAACGCGCTTGAGAAACAGTTTAGAGGAGAAATCAATCTACATATAAAATCTTGTTCACTTTCTAAACAATAAAAGTATAGCAGATCCACTAGTAATTATATATAAATAAATCGTTTTTTACCGATGCAAATATGCTAGAAACGATGCATCGCGATACAAATGCCAACTTGTATCCGATGCACACTTTTTAAAACGATGCATCGCATTGTTAAATTTTTTTTGCCGATGCACTGAGCGAATCGGTGAATCTTCCCATCCCTACAGTTTACTACTGAACAGAGTTTAAAGGGATAGTTCATCCAAAAATAAAAATTCTGTCATCATATACTCATCCTCATGTCGTTCCAAACCCATAAGACCTCCGTTCATCTTCGGAACACAAAATATGATATTTTTTATATTTTCTCTGTGCACAAAAATTTATCTCGTAGCTTCGTAAAATTACGGTTGAACCACTGATGTCACATGGATTATTTTAACGATGTCATTGCTACGTTTCTGGACCTTGACCGTGGTAGTATCCTTGCGGTCTATGGGAGGGTCAGAGAGCTCTCAGAACTCGTCAAAAATATCTTAATTTGTGTTCCGAAGATGAACGGAGGTCTTACGGGTTTAGAACGACATGAGGGTGGGTACATTTTCAGCATATTTTCATTTTTGGGTGAACTATCCCTTTAAATCTCCCTGATTTCCCATATGAATGTGTCAGTAAATACACTCACATCTGTTCCTAGATACATTAATCTCACATAACGTTAATTTTCCTTACGTATTGTTACAGGTCATATTAGTACTGATATTTGGTAAATGTACATTAGTAAGTAGATTGAGCTACCTTAATAACTGCAGGAAAATGCAGTGACATCAAAAATAATTTTGATAACTTTTTTGAATTTTTCAAAAATAATTTTGATAACTGACACCGGAAGTGTGTGTTTGTATATACTCATTTATATATTTTCATTTATTCATTGATATTTAAACAGACTGAAAAGTTGTAAATACAACTTCTGAATGAAAGGCACAGTAAAATCAGACATAGCTGATGTAATACTCAACTGAAATAGAAGTACAGTACAAAAGCGGACAGTTATTTGTGCACGCAAAAAAATCTCTCACGTGCCAACACCTAAAGAGAGGCCATCCGGACACCGGTTTTGATTTGACAAGAGCGGAGGGATCTTCACTGATAATGGCTGATGGACACTTATTGCTTTGACTCTGACTGGCCAGAATCCTTACAGGGAAATAATAATAATAAAAAAGATTCAAATCTTAATTCATTTCATTCATTTGCACTGGCAGAAACATCAAGTTGAAAAGTGATTAGCTAGCTTTCAAAATCCAGGCTCAACGGAGTGATGCTGTCAGTCAAGCGTTAGCGTACTTCATTATCTAACGCATACTCATTAGCATACTGATCTAATTCATTGGTCCACCAAGTGCAAAATCAAACCAGGGAGTGGGAAAAAAACAGCAGGCTGATGGCTCAAAGTTAAATGATCTTAAGTGTTAGAGACGTTTAATTAAATTTTGATTAATTCAATTGCAGAGCTGTGAAATTGAAATGTTAAGATGGATTTAAAGATAGAAAGTTCCATTTCAGTTCCATTTCCATTTCTCGTTCACACATCGAGGAATTGATAGTGCCGCATCACGCCATGTGCTGGTACATTATTTATAGTTAACGGCCAATTAGAGACCTGGACCCCCACTCTGATTTAATAGCGCCACATAATTTGGATTCATTGTGGCCGTCTCTCTGGACTTTGCTTTATTAATACAAACACAAATCTTCGTAACAAGTCTAATCACATTCATGAATCTGCTCCAGGGTGGTCCGACTACGCTCAGTTTTTAGGCTCTGCCCTTTTAGTTGAGAGGTTTGAGTTACATAGAACCAGACTCTTTGGTATATGCAAAGCAATTCCAACTCATTTCCCCTCTCCAATCTGCTCTAATTATGTACAGACTTCCACATCCTCTCTACCATCTCAAAATTATGCTTTACACCAAACTCATTCTTCCTGGAATGTAAGTGAATCAATTAGGAAGACGACGCATGCTGAAAAGTTTTGGACAGAGTTAATGCTCGTGTACTGACATTCCCAGCTGCCTTTCGAGGGGTCGCCATTTTGCCAGTAAACCTCCAGCGAGAAACCGGAGGATGTTGACAATGGTGACGTAACCGCTGCCTTTATTGCAAAAAAAAATGATTGAATAAAAGCAATGAACTCAAGACATTTCAATAATTTAAAGATCAGCGTAAGCGAAACAAAACGTACACATAACAGATTGTAGTGTGAAGAACGATTGGTCTGAGATAAAGTCACAGAAGACCGAAGCTTCGTCAGGGGATCCCCAAACCCTGAAGATGTCGTCGGCCATTAATGGGTGAACATTGAGCGTTGACAGGGATGGGCGGTCATTACCTAGTGGTACCACTTAGCTGGGTTAAGTACTCGCGCAGTTCTTTAGCTGCCTGGAAGCGGCCGTACCGCTTTTTAGGGTTGGCGCATTCATCCAACAGGGCTCCGAGTTGGCCGTCTTTGGCTATGTGTGGCGGGGGGTCGTGAAGAAGTCCGCCGGAGCTGCCCCGCCACACAGCATATCGTGAAAGCAGATTTTGACAGATGGCGTAATAATTGTGGTCCACTGTGACCCGCGAGCACAACATGTCTTTAGAGAAGGATAGACAGGCCTCCTTGTCGCACTCCTCAAACTTGCTCTCGTACCAGACGTCGTAGTTCTCAGGCTTATCTACAGGAAGATTACAGAAACAAGAGTAAATATGCAGTAGTTGAAGAAAATGTACGACAGACAAACTGAATTTGCGCTTTCATAGGTTTTTGTAAAATCTACGACAAGTTTCAAAATAACATGAAGCTTTTTTGTTTGGATATATGCATTTATTCTAAAAAAAGAATACAAAAAATGCAATTAACTCATACAATGAACTGATGTTTTCAATGGCTAAATTAAAGTTAATTTTGATATTAAAAATGTCAGGGTGATACAACTGCCCTGATATATAATTCAGAGGCAAATATTACTATTTTTAAATAATAATAATAATAATAGTAGTAGGGGTGACCTTGAATGGTCGAAGATTCGATGCTTCGATAGGAGGAGCCTGGTTCGACTACCAATCACAGTCAAATATTTGCAGAGGTGTTATGATCATGCAATTTTGGCTATATGGGGGTGCTCAATGTCTGATTTCACATAGAACTACCGTTTTCTCCCAATAAGTTAATATACAGACTACTCAAAGAAAGAAGCTTTTAATAAATATTTTACGTGCATGAATAAATCCAGCCCCACGGACAGCTTTAAGTTTCACTTTCCATAATCCGTGACCGACAGAGGAGCATCTTGGCGGCAGAAATTTAAATCTTTAACAAGACTCAAATTGACAGGCAGAGTGATAGACTATATTTTTTCCCAATCAGGTAGGGTACAAGTGATTTCAAAAAATTTCTGCCGGTTCTATTTTGATTTTTGGATGCTGTGAACATAGGTGCCGATCCCGTTGGTGCTTGGGATCATACAAACTTGAGATATTATTTATTCACTATCATTTTGGCGAAACTGCTGGCAATCTATCCAATGCATACTTGTGTATGCGTTCTGGAGAGACTCAAAATGTTTATTTTTGTCCAGTGCTTAGTCCAGTGAAAGCTCACGAATCTGCTCATTATAACAAAACTTAATGAGATCGCGATGAACTAAGATGATGGACAGCTTTTTAGTGATAATAAAGGCAGTGCTCTTTGTGTGCTCACTAGGCTATATTGTACGGTGGCCGAGAAGTGCAAAGCAAATCACAATTCTGAAAAAAAATAAAATTACAAACGCAAATGCAAATCTAAAAAAAACTAAATATAACAATTCAGAAAACACAACAAATACAAAAACATTATAACAAGTCAGAAAACAACGACAAATCAGACAAACCGGAAAAGGTAGGTATAGTTTGAGACAGCGCCATTGGTTTGGGATTACTCACCGCTGACTGGATGAGACATCTGTCAATCAACGTATACAGGGAAGAACCAGTCATGGTAGAAAGTTCAGAGATGGTATTAAAGTAGCTCAGTTTAAATGTATTGTATGAATTGCCCTTACTCTGGAATAAAAAATACGGAGTTTATATTTACATTTAGTTAAAAGTGGCTGTAAATTATCAGCTCCAGTGGTGCAGATGGATACGCGCTTATCGTTGGCTTTTTGACGCGATCGACCCGGGTTTGATCCCGCCTTTTGCCGAAATAGTTTTTTCTCCCTTTTCAAATCTCGTATATCACATCGTAAAGGCATTTATTTTCAATAAAAATTAAGGAAAAAAATCAAAAAGTTGAAAATAAAGTATCGGGTAGGGTTAGGGTAGGTGTAGGGAGGGCTTTATTGTACCAATAAGGTGGTATCTATTTAATAATTAAAATTAAAATGATAATTTACACTCATACGGTATTATTGCATACTGTTTTATAATGTACTACAATACTGAAGTGCAGATAATTGCTACAAGTAGTATACTTGATAGTAGAACTCCTGCTATTTTAACATAGTGTAAATAGGTATTTGCACTTAGTGTGTAAATAGCATATTGCTAAAAATACTGCTATTTTCACTTAGTGTAAATAGAATCCATTGCTAATACGAGATTTGGAAAAGGAGGGAAAAAAAGTTCGGCCAAAGAAGGGATCGAACCCGGGTCGATCGCGTCAAAAAGCCAACGACACACACTTATCCGTCTGCACCACTGGAGCTGATGATTTAGTGCTATTTTTAACTAAATGTAAATAGACACCCGTATTTTTTATTCCATAGTAAGGGTAATTCATAATACATTTAAACTGAGCTACTTTAATACTATCTACGAACTTTCTATCATGACTCTGCTTTTCTTCGGCTGGTTCTTCCCTGTATACGTTGATTGACAGATGTCTCGTCCAGTCAGCGTTGAGTAATCCCAAACCAATGGCGCTGTCTCAAACTATACCTACCTCTTCCGGTTTGTCTGATTTGTCGTTGTGTTTTCTGACTTATTTTGTTTTTGAATTTGTCATTGTGTTTTCTGACTTATAATGTTTTCTGAATTGTTGTGTTTTCTGAATTGTTATTTTGTTTTTTAGACTTGCATTTGCGTTTATAATTTGTTATTTTGTTTTCAGAATTGTGATTTGTTTTGCACTTCTCGTTCACCATAATATTGCCTATAATCCTTTCGAATTTGCACAAAACTTTTATTTTTGGGCCACATACACACTGCAAAGTTTAGGGAATGACATCTGCATATTTATGCGGGATTCATACTCGCAAGAGCAATGGACAAGACTAAATTATACGTGAAAATGTATGTGAATTGAAGCTAGAGCACACTTTCTAAAGCACCCTCCGTATTTAATTCTGAAACCAGGCCTGAATAAAACTAGCTGTGTTTGAGCAGTTTTCACAGCAGCCCATATTTATGCTATCGCATGGAGTTTTTTGTTGCAGTAGGCTATGCTTCAAAGTCGGAAAAAATTAGCAGGATATTTGTTCATTTCCACCATGAAAATCTGTTTTAGGATTGACATTTCTTAAAATAATTTTAAAATTGAAAACAATATCTGCTTTTTATAAATCATATTTGGACACACTCATTCAGTCTGAACACAGTGAAAATATCAGTCGATGGACCAAGAGAGCAATTTGTGACTTAGAAATAGCACAGAAGCAATCAGGTGGACATTTCTGAAGTACAGCATGTTCCTTCCTTAACAAATTGGTCTGTTTCTCTACCCAGAACACCGATCCAACCTTCATCTTCACACTTATTTTTTAAGGACCTGGCAACCAGTGCACATAAATAACAATCTTGATGATGGGAAACTCTTTGGAGTTGCATTAATGATCAAACTGATTAGAGTGAAACAACCCAGGAGATGCCAACCCCTAATCATGTTTGAGAAACTCAATGCACTCCAGCCCATCCTTCCTCAACTCCAATGACTCAATCCCCGTTTCCGGCATCAGGCTCTGCCTCAGGCCCCAGACCAGTGCCTAAACTCAATCATCGCTCAACACAGATCTGCAGATGCTGAGAGCCAAAGTGAAGAGATGTCATTTACTCTGGTAGATGTCTGTGTGACTGCTGTGATACCTCATATGTCTTGATGTTGCAGCAATGCGGATCTGTGTCTTTGTGCAGGTTATAAAGGTATAGGTTTAAAGCCCATGAAAGACCAAGTCTTATTCTTGGTAAAGTACATATTAAACTCCATGTATGTACAATATCTGTAGCATGCAGTTAATTAGCTCACGTTTTTTTCTTCTTCATTTTTTTCCTCTTAGCATTAACACCCTTACATTGCAAGCAAGCATGCTGCACCACAAATTAATGCTATATGCAAATATAGCCACAAGCAGCTATAATTACAGTCAAAGCACATGGAAAGAGGAAATGACCATAATTATTACATTTATTGTAGAATATATATCCTGTGGATGCTGAGGATGCAGTGCTTTGGGTGATTTTTAAAGCGCTCCTTAGCAGTGGAAGTTTAATTTAATTTGCAATGCCTAAACATGTCCAAGTTTTTTTCCCCCTTTTTGTCAGAGGCAAGTCTAGACAACACATTTTATGCAAACTGGACAAACTGTTATTCCCCCCTTTTATGCTGCAAAGAGGACCAACGGCCACAGCATAATGCTTAAGCTTATACATTGTAATTATTATTTTTTTTTTTTTAAAACACAAATTGCATACATGTCATGGTTCATTCTTATTTATTAATATTTATACAAAATGTTTTATTAAGCTGTATTTTTTTACTATATTATTAATGTTATATTTATAAAATAATGTTTAAGGATTATTCAAATCAATTCGATGAAAATGTAGTATAGATGAAAATGATCTTTTCATTAAACAAATCATTCTTGAATGAAAATGTGACATACGCTTGAATAGAACGCCCACAGTTTACATGCCATTAAAGGGGTCATATGAATTTGCTAAAAGAACATTATTTTGTGTAATTTGGTGTAATGAAATGTGCTTATGCGGTTTAAAGTTAAAAAAAACCGCTTGCAATCGCGGCCGCATAAAACTAAAAATCATGTCTGTCCTTTGTGATTTCGCAGAAATTAAACAACAGAATGACCAGAGCGCTCGCTACTCTACACTGCTCAAAACTTGCGTTTGAATCGTAAGTGGCAAATTCTTTAAATGAAAACTTACTTACAGTCCGTGAGTCAGCACAGCCGGCATTGTAGTCTACTCTACCAGGATCAGGAAACAGTCCTCCATAAAATGCGCTGGACACATATGAATATTTGGGTTGAAGTGTTCTGGATCAGTGTTGTAAATACATTTTAACCACTGATTTCTAGTCGTGTCCTCTTTTGGAAGACCAAACAAAGTAGTTTCGTTTTCACAACGAAACACAGCGTCACACACGACGGCCTAGAGTGAGCGGCGGCCGGCGGCTAGAGTGAGCGGCGGTGGGCGGGCTTGCAGCAACCACATGTGACGACCCCAGGCTGAACTCCGCTTGTCCACAGTGAAAGCCGATCCGGCGATCCACAGCGTGAAGTTGATGCATTTCCTCAGCGACCAGCACGGATCAGCTCCAGGCATGACGAAGCGGATATCGTCCAATACCAATCACAATAACGATATATAAAGCTTAACCTATAAAACATTTTACAGTCCTCTACATTATATTCAAGTCTGAATTCAGGTTGTCCTCATCCTCTGCATCCCCTTCCTCTCTTCCCTTCTCTTTTGGTGTCTTTACAAACACATCATCTTAATCTGTACTGTATTATGTCTGGAGAAGACATCCGCCCATTGCAAGGATGGAAGGAAGCTACTTGATCATCTTTAGCAGGCCAGAGAGACAAATGTGATTGTGAGCGTCAGTGGAGCGGAGCCGTGCTCCAGATCTAAATTCATTTTAGGCTGTGGCTTTCCCTGCGTCGCTGGTCTAGACAAACATTCTGTATCCAAGACTTGTGCTGGGCTCTCTCCAAAGCACTGCAGATAATTTCATTACAGAGCTGCGGATCAATGTCGCTTTGTGCTCTTTAAATACTGCACTGGTGAACTTGCAGCCTAATTGACTGGCCTTTTGTACCATCAAATTGTTCATAACAAAGAGTCTTTTTGGTCTCAATCTATTCGCACAGTTGTCGAAATGTGTTTCTTCATCAAATTCTTGATGTAATGCAAAACTTCCTGTCAAGACTGATTACAATGGCTGCCATTCACTAACCAACCATGCAAAAATGTGTGCATAAAATCATGATTCATCACAGTTTACAATCAAATTGACTCTAAATAAAAAATAAAAACACACACACGCACACAAGAACCAATAAAAACCATACCGCAAATATAAAGAAACAAATGCAAATCAAAATATATATAAAAAGGATGGATGGATATTAAATATAAACAGGATGAATGGATGGCTGGATAAATATAAACAGGATGGATAAATATAAACTAGATGGATGGAAAAAAACAGACAGACATAGATCGATAGATGGATAGGATAGATGACAGATTAATGAATGGAAGGATATATAGATACATATAAATAACAGATGGATGGATAAATACATATAAATGATGGATGAATAGTTAAATATAAATTATGGATTATAGATTATGGATAGATAATAAATATAAACAAACAACAACAACAACACTACTACTACTACTACTACAAATAATAATAATAACAAAACGAAGTAACCCCACAATATGTACCAGTAGTGTCACTCAGTACCAGTTTCTGGTTAATAAAAAAAAATAAAAAATAAATAATAATACATTTTAAAATGTTCGATAGATTGTCTTTAAAAATGTAACAGATTTTGTGTTTGTATTTCAACTGCTTGAGAATGGCACTAGTGTCTGTATTTAAAGATCTTTAATGATGAATGGCTGTAAAGTTATTGTGCAACAAGCCCTTACATGGAGATCAGCTGGGTGTGTATTATGCTACTCATCCATAGTCCAGAATAATCCAGATTCATTAAAATCACAAGGGTAAGAAATTACCATGCGTACACACCTGTTGTGAATCCAGTGGACATTTAGCATGAGAATGTTTTTGACTCACATAATTATGAAACTTAAAGGTTTTTATTTGTGAATGAAACCCAGCATCCTTAAGCTTGCTCGCAAAACAGTGTCTAGCTTTAGTACTCCTTCAAAACTGAGCTAAAACAATTTAAATTCATCCTAGCGGAGCTGTTTGACTGCTAAAAGGGGACACCCTCCCCTCGAGGGCTCGCTCCCACTTCAGTGACAGAGCTTCTTCTGTGAGGCTTTTGGCACCGTGACAAGTCGCCATTGAAGAAAGACCCGACTGGCGTCACTCTGTCCTCATGTGTTAGTCTCTCGCGCACCCGCCCGCACAGACACATATTCTATCTGAGGCTTTCAGGAACAAACCTTGTTCTCTGAATAGTGTTCTATCTGATGTTGGGTATCTCCCCTGAGATTCCGGTCCCAAAACACAAAGGTACAACACAATGTCTCTGCACGCTGGTGATGCACTCGTTTCTGACGTGCCGGGTGTATAACAGCACTTTCTGCATCATTCTGGGTTCTAAAGGCACTTATCGGGGTGTATAATGAACAAATTAAGCACAACTGGTCACTACCTATTATCGTTATATGCACAAAAAAGTAGTGCTGGGCGGTATACCGGTTCATACCGAATACCTGTGTGCATTTTTGTTATGATATGAATTTTTAAAATACCGCAATATGTCTAAGTATGTCACTTAAACAACGTTCGAAACGCGACACTGTTTGAAAGGGGTCCCTTTTCACTGTTGCGTCGTTGTCCTGAGGGACCTCTGCGAGGGGGGTTGTGGAGTGTTACTAATCGTGGGGGATTAGTTTGTCCAAAACTGGAAGCTTTAAACTAGTAGAATGATGACCAGAAAACCATCCACAGGGGGGGGGGAGTATCCACACCGAGCTCGCCGCCACAAACATGCACCTCCCCCTCCATCAAGCTTCCCGGTCTCTCCCCCACACACGAGAGTGACTTTAGCACTAGATTTAGCAACTTTCAGACCCTTTTAGTGGCTTTTTTCCAGAGAATATTCATACTGAACAAAACCTGAAGACCTTTTCTGGTAACCTTAAGCTATGTTCAGGTTGAGATTTCCACCATTTGCTTGTCCCGCGAAGCGCTAGGTTAACTTTTAAACCGGAGAAGTGTCGCCTCTCTCGGCGTCTGTTCTGTGCAGTGAGCGGCAGAGAAGCAGCGCATTCAGTTGGCCGCACCGCAGCCGACTCGTCAATAAATGAGTACAAAACAGCATTTCCTAGCACCTGTCGCTTACTGATTGTTTGGAATTATAAATATGAGCGTAGTTCGTCTGTTAATATCACATGCACTTTTTTGTTTGTTTTTAGTTTGTTACTCAGATGCGCAGTGCGCTGCATGAGACAAAAATGTAATATAGCCAAAACAACTGCATAGCCGCTCTTTAGTGTAGATGCATGTTGATTTTATCAGACGATGCTGTGATTATAAATGAGAGTGACTCCTGGTTAACATTAAAAGGGGTTGTGTTTAGTCACTATTTAGTGTGGTATTTTTTGACAATATTCACTCATCATGACAGTAAAATAGGTCATTCTAAGTCAATATACTGCAGTATTTCCTCTCTCAATCAGTAGAAAATATGGTTAACACCCGGTTATGCATGAAAAAAAAAAATGCACCGTCATGTACCGTGAAACTGGTATAATTTTGGAAAATACCGTGATATAAATTTTTGGTCATACCGCCCAGCACTACAAAAAAGTCTCTCTGTGTTTCAAAAGAGATTTGGAATGATATGAGGGCGAGTTAATTATGACTTAATTTCCATTTTAAAAAAGCAGTTGATTGGGTGTCAGGAGAAAAGAGTTGCATCTGATGCCAAACTTTGGATGCTAAAAAAAAAAAAAAACTGGTGACTTGGTTCGGCAGCCTTTACTTTTAATGCATTCATTTATGGGCTTTTTATTACTTTAATGGATTGGACTGTGAATTAAATGGAAATGGATTAAGAGCGATAGAGGATGGGATGGGGTCAGGAAAATGACACCGGATTTGAACTTCACACAAACACACCTGCACATGCTCTACTGTTGCGTTGAAGCTTCTCTCAGCATCATACACTCATTATATTTATGCAGATGTAACTGGTTTAAACTAATAGAATAGTCAGCCTTCAAAATTATGAGAATAATGACATTTTGACAGTGGGAATTAATACAGAATCAACTACATTGGCCAAGTTAGTGACAATGGCATTTGTTTGTGAGAGTGAATCCTTTAATGTCATAATTCATTCAATAATTACATTTCTGTCATCATTTTGTCACTCACGTTGATCCAAACATTTATCTCTGTATTTTAGTATTTTGTATATATTATCGCAGTATTCATATTCTGAATCTGCTTTTTTTAATTTTCAATTTTAATTTTAGTCCAAGTTTTACTAATTGCTTGTCATTTTCATTTTTGTATTTCTATTTAGATTTTACTTTTATTTCAGTCTAAGGCAGTCATTTTAGTAGTATTAATTTTTTAATTTCCAAGTTGCAAACATTCCAAAAATGTTTAATTTTCAAGTTTTTATTTTATTTATTATTATTTTTATCTAATAGTTTTAAAGTTTTATTCAACAATAACAAAACTGTTCCAAACTCGTATGCATTTCTGTTTTATGTGGAACTCAAAAGGTTATATTCTGAAAAAAAAAAAAGTCTGCTAAAGTTATTTTGAACCCTTCTGACTTTCTTTGTTAGGGAAAAACTATTAAACATTATAATTTAATAATAGTTATTATTACCCATGTGTATGATTAATGGAGATAACACCACAACAGTATCTAAGTATCCTGTAGTCCTCTGAAGTCATACGACAGGTTTGTGTGTAGAGCAAACCAAAATTGAGGTTTACAAGAGAAGTACTACTGCCAGGCTCATGAAAAAATATTTAAAAATTTTAAAAAGTTTTGAGTCTCATTTAATTTATTTCACAGAATTGCTCAGATTTTCCAAAACCATTGCTAGCCAAATATGGTCACAAGTTCCTTCATTACTACCATAGTTCAACAATTTGGCATTTCCCCGAAACATCTTTAAAATGAAAAGCATGGCAAATGTGTGGTTGGAATGTTAGAAGCATATGACATGAGGACTTCAATGGATCATGCTCTTGGGCAAATAAGCAAGCTAACATTCAATACATTCTGTATCAGTCATTCCATTTAAAGAGCAGGTCATATTGTATTTTAAAGTGTCCTAATATTGTGCTGGAGTCCCCTACAACAGGTTTAAATGCATTTAAGGTCAGAAAACATTGTAATTTTCTCAGAACATACAATTAATATTAGTCATTTGCCAATGATTTCTAAACTATTCGTTCCAAGCAAGTTCGGAGCAAACCCCTCCCTTCCATAACCCTACTCTGCTCTGATTGGTCAGCTGGCCAAGCCTATTGTGATTGGCACAGAAAGGAGTCCTTGAGCAAGTTAACGAGTGCTACCATCGTCAAAGCACCTTTGCATAAAACAATAATGCCATAAAATACAAAAACACTTATGCAAGCGAATCATGCCCACAGCTAAACTGTGAACACTTAAAACAATAATGGTGGATACGTTAGCCGAGTGCTAACGTGACTAACTGATGAAACAATACAATTTGTAAACCAAAATATGTCTACTGTAATGTTTGAAGAACGACAGACAAAAGACACTCTGTGTCTTAACTTTTAATCAGAACGCAGAACAGCTGTATCACAGGCGCAGCAGCCTAAGTAACTCGCTCGTCTCTCCCGCATTAATCCAATAACTGCCGGTGCAGCAAACAGCAATGTCACAATGATTATAAAGTCTGTGCGCTACACTACATTCTTTATTATTAAACGAAGTGATTAGAACAACGTCAGTCTGCATTAATCAACACATTCTTAGAAAAAATAGTGGGTTCACAGCAAATTATAAGAACTATTTCAGTAAGACAGTATATCGTGCTTTACCTGGAAACCTAAAGCTGCACTAGGTATACATCACATATTAGCACAAAAACTTGATATTTTGAGCACTCAATTGAAAATGTACCCATAACGTATCAATCGTAGGCTACTTACAGGTTGTGCTTCGGAGAGCTTGTTAGTCCAAATTAAGAAGATAGAAGTAGCCAACGAAGATAAAAGCCAAGATTAGAGAAGGAGTACTTGGTAAAATGACATGCACACAACAAATGATTAGAATTGTATTTCTGTGGTATCCTTGAACACAGCGTCTTCTCAACATGATGTAAACACACTAACTAGCGGAAGTGTTTGTGGGCAGGTCACTCTGTTCGTATTTCGCGGGCAGGCAGGGATTATGCAAATATGTTACCCAGTCACGTATACCAGTAACAGGCAAAAGATTAGAAAATATGACAACTCGTTTAGGCGATTCAGAACCGACTCTCTCTTTTGAGAGACAATGGGCCTCATTTACGAAACGAACGTACGACAGAAAATTGGGCGTACGGTCGTTTCAATGCAAAATTTGGAATTTATCAATATGGACGTGAGCGGTGGCTACAATCAAATCTCACATCTGGTCTCAGCTCATGTACACAAGTTTTTGAGTTACCTGAACTAGCACGCAGCATAGTAAATACGGTGGAGAACTGTAGAATGACATAATTTTGTTCATTTTTATTTTCCTGACAGTCAAACGAAGCTCATTAGTCGATCATTAACCAATCAGATTAGAATGTCTTTTTTGGTGTTGTTTTGTACAGGGCTTCAGCTTTATATGCGCGAATAGCAGCATAAACGGCCGTGAGGATTCAATCGTCGCATCATGCACCTGCAGCGCTTCTGTGAAAGGAGAAAACAGAAAATAATTTTATAAAAGGAATCAAATCAAAAGGATCACACAAAATATATAATAGGCCATAATATAATTAAAAGATTAACAAAAAAAAAAACTGTGCAACAAGTATAGACTACGCTCGTTTTTGTGACACTCTTAATGCATTATTTCTTTTCTTTATTTGATTTAATCCATCTGATCGCACAGGCGCCTCACTCACACACAAACAACATTAGTTCTAGTGTTGCCTAACATTTCAGCCATTCATCATCCAACTAAAATGCAGTCAACCAAACATAAGTAACATTGTTTATTTGTAAAATCAGCGTGCAGCGCCCAAACAATAAACATTTTTGCACACGTGAAGGATTTTACACGGATATTAGAAAATGAGTGAAGTATTAAGCCATGTTTAGGCTACATAATGAACAATAGTTATGCAAACAAATGTTACAAATAAGGCAAAAATGGAAACATTTGGATTCTTGTAGTATGAGACAGGCTCGTGAGCCCAATGCCATTTCAGTTTTGCTTGACATTTGTATGCTGTTTATAATGAATGCCAATATAGCCTAATTTGTTTTATTTTACAACTTAAAATATAATTTTATAACTACTTACTTTTCATTCTTGTTCTGTTCTGAATAACGTTAAATTTAAAATATTTGTTGTAGAATGAGGGGAACTAAACAGGCTGTTTATATTTACAAGTATTTTAATATACATATAAATTACAAATATTAATGTAGCCTAATTGTTTGCAATCACAAGGTTAACGGGTGTTTTTGGAGTAAGATCAATTTCTCTTTAGCGAGATTACGTCCTCTTTTTGGCCGGGTTTCGTTTCTCCATGTTGTAAACTCTAGGGGTGAGGCTTCTAAACCAGGGTGTTTTCAGGGGCGTGATGTTCAAATGACTATTGTTTTCTGGCGCCACATTTATCAACAATTTATCATTCGTACGATGAGATTGGCGGCATATGAGTGTTTCATGAATCACATGTGAACTCTGTCTTAAGTTGATTTGTGCGCACAGATCTGTGCTCGTTTCTACTTTAGATTGATAAATGAGGCCCATATCGTTAATATCATGCAATTTTTTGATTAACAACTTTGCAGAGTGTTTTCATTTAAGGATAGCTACGTTATTAACTGCAAAAGAGATATTTTCAAAAACACATATGACCTGCTCTTCAATAATATATACAAACATTTCATTAATAATAGTTGAGAACATGAGTGTGTAAACAGTCGGTAGTAACTGATACATGTAATTGTGTATATGTATCAGATTTCCAAAAAATTCACTAACTTGTAGCCGTAATAAAATATATTTACATTCTAAAATGCTCATAATCAGTTCAGTTAACTTTTTTATTACATTGCATGTTAAGATTAATCACACAATAGCAGTAAAGTATCATTATTTGATTAAATATTTTATCATTTCAATTTTCAATTCTAGAATTCTACAGCTTTTACACATCTGGAACTTCTTCCAGCTTTTTATCAACTCACAAACCCTCTGTAGTTCATAAAGTAGTGTTTAATACACTTCATGATGTTGATAAGAAAGAATGTAACATATTTTAGGTCAAAAGTAATCTAAAAAGTAATCAAAAAGTAGTCAGACTACCTAATATGTGCACTCCAAAATATTGTTACAAACTATAATTTCCATCATGTAATTTGTAACGGACTACAATTTGTAAGTAATATCCAGTACCTATAAATGTAAATGATAAATAGAATTTTTATATTCGCATTATGTGGATTGTGAAAATTTCTACAGAGAAAATGTGTGTGTAGGGTGCTGTTGTCACCACGGTAAATCAAGAAACTTTGTGTGTACAGACAGAGGTTTACTGTACATATAGGAAATGGGCAATCTATTTACTTACTCTGTTTGATCAACCTCTTGTCGGCCACCACAACATTCTCCGCATCCACCACAATGACCTTCCCATCCCGCGGGCCCACGGCGAAGTTATCGAAGCTGACGTCCAGCAGATAGAGAGCAAAGTCGAAGTCATTGTTAGTAAGCTGCTCCGCAATGTCCATCAACTGCTTGGCCAGGTCTACTCTCTTTTCCCAGGGAGCATTGAAGAAACTCCACAGCTCCTCGCCCACATAGTTCACCGCCACCATCCGCCCGCAAGCACCCAGGTACTTCGCAAATGGCCAGCCTTCGTCTGACGGGAAACTCTGAGAAGAGCACACAAGGGAACGGTTTGGAGTTTATGTTCAATAAAAGTTAAAAGACCCTACTAAGTGAGTTTCGAAATTCCCATCGTACCCATTCACCGAACTTCAAGTTCAAATGAATCCGTTTCTTCAGCCAAACTAAGTTGGCTACTCCACTTGAACTTCAAATACTTTCATAGAATAACAGTAAATTGGACTACGGGGAATTGTGATTGGTTTCAACGCTGACGGCAGTGCCTCTGGTGTCTAGACTTCAAATTGAAAAGTTTTGAGATGAAAGCTAACAGCTCTGGTAGGAGGGCTACTTGAAGAGGGGGGAAAACACGACATCAATTGCATGCAAAACAGCAGGTTATTATTTTAATATGATGATTGTTTTGTCTGACTCACATAGAGGCAGGAAATTTGTGGATGCTGGGGAGGCATCTGTCAGTTGTGACTTTACCTTGCTAGCCTCTTCAGATACACACAAATGAGGCAAGTGAAGCAGCTGTACCCCAGCAACTGGGTTGGTCTCTCAGGGCCTTGAGTGGGCACGTCTCATTACAGCTCCTCTGTCTATTCCATCTACCGCAGCGTGGAAGTGCAGAGTCAATTAGATATGAAAGAGCACAAATTAAAGCAAAATAAAAGGAAAAACCAAATACATTCACTGTCCTGACTACACAATCTGGTTTGTTCAATCAGAGTGCCACTCTATTTTAATGAGTCATATTTGAAATGTACAAAACCTTCGTCTTGTTTTGCTCTGGGACCTTCTGGCTGATATTCAGCAATAATTTCACCTGCTTCATTTTTCCAAGCTTCTCAAATGACTCGCACGAGCATCATTGATATTGACAGACAGCGCTGCGCAAGGGAAAAAGGCATACAACTGCAATCGGATTCGCTTTTATTTCACAGTCAGAGAAATTTAATAGTCTAGTTTAATCTGCCTCAGAATCTGGTTAAAGTTTAATGCGGAGTCTCATTAATATTTCACCATACACATATTATTTAAAAACATACAATCAGTAGAAGGACGCAGAATAAAACAGCTTCTGTTCAGTCCGAGAGCTTTTTGTTACACACTCTTAAAATGGTAATGTAGAAAGGGAAAAACACAAGTGGTATCATCATGCAGCCATACTATGCATGCTATTTTTTCTGTATGTATATTGTACACATTATGCAAATACTGAAATTTGGGGTGTTGGCAGTACCCCTGAAATGCTATTGGGTCAATCTCAAGTAACACTGTCCAAGACCTTTTTAAAACATCATTTTGTAATCTTACAATTTATGTTGGTTTTGAAAAGGTTTAATTTAATGCCTCGAAAAATAGACATATAATGTAATCATCAAGTAAAAGTTTATATATTCCTTACACCTTGAATAGATGGAATGTACACATTCTAATCAATTTCCAAAAATAAGTAATATATTTTAAATAAAATGCCACACACAAATATTTTTATAGGTATATAAAAGATCCTAATCTTACATGTGTGCTTTTTTTATTCTTTTATTTTATTTTTTATAACCTAAATTAATTTTGCATATCATAAAAACAAACAATAAAAATGATCTGATATTTTAAGAGACATTTAGACATGGCACACAGTCATTTTGATGATCTCCTGTTTTATGTTTCTGCACATTTCTGCTCAATGGTCATACCACATGACTTTTTATTTGATTATTTATAATATTTTAACAAACCTGCTTCATACTAATAATAAAATATTATCCCAAAGTACTCTTCTATTCAAGAATGTCATCTTTTTAAATCAGGCTTTTTTTTCTTACCATCTAGACAGTCGCCCCCAAAAACGATATTTTAGAAATGTAAACATGTTTAATAGTAAGAATAATAGAAGAGATGCATTCAAGTCTTTTTATATGCAAATTAACATTTTTAAATAAATTAAAGATTTGTTTTTGTTCCATTTGACTGTACTACACTGAAATACAAATGCTGCATTACATGACGCAATCACAGCCAATCAGACAACCTTTGATAATGATTGTGTAAAAACAAAATTGCAAAAATGCTAAATATTCGTAATTATTTGTCACTGAAATAAAGTCAACTTAATGAGGTCATGACAACAATGTAGCTCACTACTCTATGACCAGTCTTGTGACCCACAAACACATTGCAGTGCACTCATTACACAATAGCAATGTGACTGTCCCTCATCAGTTTTTTGTGACAACCCCATCCTTGTCTTCCTGTCCATCTGTCATTCTATCAGCGGTGTACATGCAGAAGCTAGACAGCTTTGAAGCTGCACTATTAAAGCCTTTGACTCTAGCCACGGCCTCTAAGCGGCAGATGAGATAAGACTCAAACTATCAGGCCACGCTCCAGTTAGGCCAACAAATCCAGGCAGTAAACAAAACACACACTCCCTCTAATCAGCACTAAATGTGCCAACAATTTCTACAAATTACAAAGCAGTATAAAATGGAGTGTGCAATAATAATAATATTAGCTCACTCTGATATTAGTAATTAGCGTGAGGCAAAGCAGAAGCAGGCAAGAAGTCTGGGAGTAAGGCGGTCAATAGTCTATAAGAGGACTGGGTCAATCAACAGCCTCACAGCGCTGCTCATTCCCAGCACAATTCCTGTGTGGGTTTGATCAGGGGCTCTCCAGAAAGAAGGGGGAGAAATCCATGGAGAGGGGAGGAATACACCTCGCAAACCTCAAAGAGAGGGATTTGAATGGAGAAACAGCAGGCCAATCGCTTTTGTGTTGGGCTTTGTTGAAGACTTGCTCTGTTAATGAGGGTTAAGGGTGGCCTTTAGCAAAGAAAGACCTGTGTAAGGAGGCCCTAAGGCTGTTCGGCATCACATTTACAGCCACTTATGTAGTTCATGCAGCAGCAGCTGTCAGTCTGGGACTCAAAGACGGATGAGTGGACGAGGGCCAGTGTGAGAGGGAACTTTGGGCCAGTTGACATAATTGTCCAAATTTGGAGATGGTACTCCACTGGAATATGCTAAACTCTTCCTGTGCTGACACTTACAGTACTGACCAGAGTCAAAATGATTGATGGTAAATTGTTTTAGAATGTGAATGTGTCAAATATGCCATTATTTGTACAATTTATTAAAACAATATATGGAAAATCTAGAATACACAAGGTATACAATACAGCTACAACTTTAAGGGACCACTCAAAAAGATCTAAAAAAAAAAAAAATTCAGCAAGGATGCATTGAATTGATGAAAGTGACTGTAAGACAATTATAACCAAAGATTCCTTTTTCATCCTGACATTTTCTGGGATCCTGAAAAAAAATAAAAATATCACGGTTTCCAGAAAGAAAAAAAAAATATGAAGGATCATGTGACACTGAAGACTGGAGTAATGATGCTGAACATTCAGCTTTGATCACAGGAATATCCAAAACATATTAAAATAGAAAACAGGTACCCATATCGGGGTCACCAAACTTGACCTGGAGGGCCGGCGCCTGCCGAGTTTAGCCAAACTTGGTCAACGCACCTGCCTGGAAGTTTCAAGTATACCTAGTAAGACCTTGCTTAGCTGATTCAGTGAGTATAATTAGGGTTGGAGCTAAACTCTGCAGGACACCGGCCCTCCAAGACTGAGTCTGGTGACCCCTGCCCTATATTGTATTTGTTCACTGTATTTTATATCAAATAAATGCAGACTTAATGAGCAGAAAAGACTTCAAAAACATGTATAAAAGTCTTAAGTGTTTGAACTGTATTATTATTAGTAGTATTAGCTGTTAGAATGACATTATATCTAAAATCTCATTCTTGTAAATCTCATTCTTGCCACTGTCATATTAGCGCACATATTTGCTCTCTCTTGAATACTGTATATCTGAAAAACATACATTCATAAAATATTTATCGTCAGTAAATTCCCAATTCACCCAGTATTGGGTGATGTTATGGCCTCTTTAAATGTCTTTACAACAAACATTTAAATAATTAGCGAATCATTTAGTAAAAAGTGAAGCATTTCAGCATTTTAGCCCATAGAGAGCTGACAACTCTGCTTATTTGACGTTCCCCCCAGTGCACTTAAAACTCTAATCCAGTATCCAGGAGTTATTAACGTTACTGATGAGGCGTTGAAGTGGTAAAATGAGAGAGAGAGAGAGAATTGGTGGCATTAAGAAGTGCTGAGGGAGCACAACTTCACCTGAAGTGATACAGTGGCCGCTCGGAATGATCAGTGGGAAATTTTCATTCTTATTCACACAATAACCAGTGGCTTTCTCCCTCAACTGTAATTTGTTAAAATAAGCCATATTCTATATTAGACTTTTTTAATTTCCTGAAATTCACTTGAATGTTTATCCAAGGTTTCTCATCAAAAATGATTGTACATGACTTTCATTACCCTTTCCTGACTTTGTATTTCAATCTCCTTATTGACAGGTTTGAAATAACAGATACTTACGATAATATCAATATTAATTATTTCTTTTATATATACAATTTTATACATGCTGAATCAAACCCACATCCATACATGCATACATACATACATACAGTATTGCCTTGTTTATTTCAATGGGTTTTGAAAGGTGCAACTCAAGAGGATAATTACCAATTCAAATCTTGTAAAACCAATAGAAATCCCAATTCAATCTGATTTTTTAACCTGTTAATAACTGTAACCACAATTGCATTTAGAATTCAGCTACATATAACTAATAACAACATAATATGGTATTAAGTATTTGTGACTCGTGTGAGGTTTATTTTGGCTAAACGTCATACCCATGTAATAAATCATAAAAAAATGTTCAAACCGGGAGGTTGAAAAAAAAGAGAGAACATAAGGAAGAGAGAATGAGACAGAAGCCGTGTGCCCAGCAGATCTCTAGAGAATCTCACCCTGCTGAAAATGAAACAGCCTCAGACAAATGGCTTTCCTCCAGAGGAGAGGATGAAAAGAGTAAACCTGCAGTTTTTACAATGTCATGCCCTTCCAAACAGCATCTCGCATGAGAGCAGCTCTGTTGTGTGCTTGTGTTTGTAAGAGTGGATCTTTGGGTCAGATAACAATTTGGTAAGGCTATTGTTGATCAATGTGATTTTTGCAATCTTACCCCACACATGTAAAGATGAAAAAAATGTGTGCGAATCGGGTTTCAACAGCAATTTGTACTAATATACAGAGATAGTTCACCCAAATATGATTTTTCTTTTTAAATGTGACAGAATTTGTGTCATTTAATGTGATTCAGTATTATTTTTCCATAGTTCATAACATTTATTTATATTCTTATCTGTAAATTCACAAGAGTATTTCCATTTTTCAAAAAGGTTTAACCTGACAGTAAGCGAGACACTATTAAACATCAAAGACTTAATTAAATCACTGAGTGCATATGTGCATGAACCACAGAGCGCAACAGAGAAAGGGAGCGTAATAATCTGAACTAAAATATTCATGTTTATAAAATATTTGTTGAGGTTTCAAATTGACCATTTTATTTAAATCTTGCATGTAGTACATTGGTTGTCTATTAAATTTTTTTTATGTAAGACTAACCATTATGTAGGGATTTGTTTTTGTCAATAATATTTTAATTTATATTTTATTATCTGAATGATGGTATTAACAGATAGGCCTGTCGCAATAATCAATATATCGACTTATCGCGCAATATATGTACATGACCGCAATCATTTTTGGTGACGCAATATATAAAAAAAATTACTGTCACTGTGTTTTGTACATTCCACTTGCGCCTGTGTCTTTTGCAGCTTCTCATACATCACGTGGTGTAGTTGGTGCTAGTTCAAATTAAAAAAATGCTTCTACAAAAAAAGTTGAATCTGCAGTATGGTCTTATGTCTGCAGATACGGACATCTGAATGCTGAGTTGTGATTGTGTTTTTCAGCAATAGTGTGCAACCTTAAATTTACAGAGAAAAGAGGGTCAGGGAAAAATCTGTAGATGGAAAAATCTCCATACAAGTTATTTGTGCATTTTTCTTTTTTTCTACTTTTTTGTTAGAAAATGTTTATTTCATATTTATTTAGGTTTTTTAAGCTATCTAATATTTTGATGAACTTAATTTCCATGATTAAAAGTCTGTTGTCATTTGGAAGCGCGTAGGCCTTCTTGCATTATTATGCGGTTACATTATGATTATATATTCAGTGGCATGAAATGGTCTTTAAAATGACAATAATATCGCTTATCGCAATTATTTCTGGGGCAATATATCGCACAACAAAAAGTTGTTATCATGACAGGCCTATTAACAGAACACATGAGTATTTTAACTATAGTTTATTTGAGAATCATCATTCAATCCACTATTCCTGTGGAACTCAAATTACGATATTATGTGTTTAATAAACTTTGTTAAACAAGGGAATTGCTGGGCAGATACTGTAGATGTAGAATCCACAGCACCTACAAAATATGATTTGCTCTCATGAGAGAAACTAGTATATTTAAATTAGTCAGATATGGTTAGAGTGTGTAATGAAGATAGAGATGGCCCTATGATTCGTGATTAACATTCCTTTTAATTATTCCGTATGAAATGCAAATATAGGTAAAAATGTCAAAGGTGAAATTGGCTGGAAATATGTGCTGATGTTTAATTTAATAGCATGGCACGAACATCATTAAGCAGATGTTCCTGTTAGTGCTTCATCTTGTCCTGTACTGGATCAGTCACAGAATTAATTTGTTCGCCCAGTAAAATTTCCATCACAAACTCCTTGTTGTTGACTTGTCTGATTGTCAGCCAAAACACCTGCTTACCCATTACACAACCTCAACGAATAATATAGCATTTTATTGTTCTAGTTTAAACCTCTTCCAATGTCAGCCAGAGTTCTTTTTAAAACCCACTTGTATAATTAACATTTGTGCCAATAGCAGATTCTCTGCTGGTGCAAAACCCCCTGAAAACAAGTGCCAAATATATTGGTACCATGTCACAGCAGAGTTCTGTCCATATAAGCTTTGCATACCCAAACCATTTGAGAGAATGACCTCATGGACGGACTAAATATTAACATTACTATAAATTCCCTTGTCATTTGAGGTGTACCATAAAGCTTGCATAAGAAAATGTTGGAAACACGTGTAACTCTGACAGTTATTTATTTGCGATACTATGGTAATTTGTCTGCAAATCTGGGAAACATGCCAGAGCAAACTTATCAAATTTCTGAAGAGTTTTATTGTTCCATTTGTTTTCCCTATGCTTGACCAGTTTTGCGTGTGGGGTTTCTTATTTATTGTCTCTAATAAGTCACCACTCGTAACTTCCATATTAGTTATTGGTCTTTTTTTTTCATTATCAGGTATATCATAATGTATATATAAATTGGGCAACATTAGAGTTCTACCTATTATTATTATTATATGGCATTTTTATATTGGTTTGTTAGTATCAGTCAGAATTGTAATAATTTTAAATACTGCCAGATCCCCAAGTCAAAATCTGTCAAAGGTATTCAGTTCTTGAAAAATTAGTTTTTGAGCCAAATATTGCTTTAGAGCCACAGGAAAAAGATATTAGGTGATTATCTGATAAAAAAAAGGGACCTGGTAAAACATTCACTATAACATAATGGAAGTTTAATGGCATTTATGTTGCTTGAAGAACATGTATACACAATTACTTCCAATGGCCACCAATGAAGAAATATTCAAGCAGAAGTGCAGTTTACAGCATCTTCCAGTCTGGCATAGGGTGAGGGATGAGTTTTAGAATGAGGGATTCCGTTACCTTGGCATCCAGATGTGTGCGTTTACCCAAATAGATGTTAACTGCAGCCCTAAACATTCTCATTACAGACAACAGTAATTAACTAGGGTAGTAACTAGGGCTGGGTAAAAAAATATTGATATCTCGATATTAATCGATTGTCATTTTTATGGAACGATATTGATTCTTAAATCCCAAGAATCGATTAGTCTAGCCTGTTTTCAGTTAATGAACGGAACATTGAAGGGCACTTCCTATCCAATAAATCACAATAAGCATTGTGCTTTGGTACTTTTAATATGAAACAAAGTCTCGGATTTCAAATTATGTCCGTTGTATTGCAGTATTCAAACAATAAATGCCGTTTTTGGCCGTTTAATGTGGAGTGACAGATCGCTGTAGACGCGCGGCAGCGCGAGGCGCACGTGAACTGATCATCTCCTCCACATTAATACCAGTTTCAGCACAAAATAATCATGACTAAACATCCGAAGGCAAGTTAAAAGATAGAGTACAACTTTATAATCCGTATCCTGTCTCACGTAATCACTCAATCAGTGTTTCCTCCGTGCAAAGACGTCAATATAACAGCTTGTAAACAATGTCACGTAACATCACATTTACCTCAGAAAAACATATTCGGTGACCATAAACTCATTAGTCAGATAGAAAAATAAACTGTAGAGAGGGGCATTTTGCTTAATATATGCACCATATAACATATTCATTATAAATTTGATTGTTCTTCAATGTTTAATTTATGTTTGAAGAACTCCAAGTTTTTATGACAGCCACCATTATGTTTATATATTCAAAAAACGAATTTAAGTAGAAATGTTATTATGTAATTGTAACGTTATTATTTTAAAAGCTTTATTAAGTGTAATTAACAAATCAGTCAATTTTAACCTTCAATATTATACTAATGTAGAACCAACTGACTCTCATGAATATTTTACAGCATTAGTTGAGATTTTTTTTTTCCTTAAGAAAACTTGGCATGTACTGTACCTGATATATATCCAAAATAATCGACACTGAATCGAATTGAAAGCTTGTGAATGAGAATCGAATCGTGAAATTTGTGTCAAAACCCAGCCCTACGTGTAACCGTCACTAACCGCCTTTCTCATGTAAAACGCTCTGCCAGGGTGTGGTGAAATTCTCTGCATTTTCTCCAGTCGTCAATCCCTGGGATCTGTAACAAACATGTTAGGACAAGCATCTAGAACAGATTCAGATGAAGAGTGAGTGACGAAACGCTACAGTAAATGCGAGAGAAAAAAAAAAAAAAGCAATGTGGATGAAAATATCCTCTCACCGGCTTTGAAACATATTACACAGTCTGATAAGCCAATTTAAAGGTCTGTTGAGGAAGAACTAAACACAAGTTGTTTTGTTCTTCACATTAAATGACTGCCCTTTTCCCTCAAACCCCGTTGTTGACCTGTGGTCCGCCACGCAGGCGTGGAAGCAGAACAGCCCCGTCTGGCATTTTGCTTGGCCATTAAATTTTAAAAGAGAGTCAGTCTACAGAGAACTCATCCCCGCTGGGTGCTGTGCTTATTCTACAACTTGGCAGACTTCTCTCCACCCCTTCCCCCAAAATCTCCCTCTCTGCATCCCAACCCAGATTACAGACCACCAATCCACCAGCTGAGGACAAGAACGAATGAAGTGAAGGAGAGATAAAGTGCTGAAGGTTTTGCTCTGTATACTCAGTCTACTGGTCTATTTTTGAACAAGCACAGGCAACTCATTTCTTTAAAAGCATAGTTCATCCACAAAAATAAAAATTTCAATATTCTGTCATCATGTCTCACATCAAAACTGGTATGAACTTATTTCAGTTGTTGAACACAAAAGATTATATTTTGAAGAATAACCAAACAGTAATATTGGTAACCAGATGGTATAGTCACTGACTTCCATATAGGTTGGGATGGATGAATAAATAAATAAAATAGAAGTCAACAGCTACCATCTGTTTGGTTACCAACATTCCTCAAAATATCAAAATAAATTATGCTAGAATTTTCCCTTTTTTTTGAGTGAACTATCGCTTTAAGATATAAAACACAATTTGTATTTTTTATTTTTTTCAGAGAGATTATACTTTCTCTAACTTACACTTTAATATTATACTGTATAAACAGGATTATTAAATAATTCATTAATGGCAAAAACTAATTTTGTATTTACTTCTTCCTTAATTTATGCTTTTTGTATGGAATGATGATTGTTAATGCTATATTACGTAATGGGTATCTATGTGGCAGGTGCATCACGTGTAGCACTCAGTAGGGTGACCATATTTTGGTTTTCCAAAAAGAGGACAGTGGGGGGAGGGGGGGTTGCCGAAGTATACATAGCAAGATTTTTTGTGGGTTGTTTGATTGTTTTGTTGTATAATAATAAAGAAAACAAGTCGATAGTAATAGAAAAAAAAAGAATAGTGAAGGCTAGTGTTCGAGCGTATTTTTAAATAAAAATTAACAACAAGGTAATAATGAACAGAAAAATAATAGGAATGCGTGTTAGAAGGCCATTATTAAATAAATAAAAATAAAATAATAAGAAAATAGAGAAAGAATAGAGAATGCTAGTGTTAAAAGCTCTTTTTTTCTTTTTAAATAAAACAAGTTGTTAGAATAGAAATAGAATATAGAGTGCAACTGTTAAGAGGGTCAAATTTCTTTAATGGGGTCATATGATGCGATTTAAAATTCCTTTCTCTTTGGAGTGTTACAAAATCTTGGTGCATAAAGAAGATCTGTAAAAGTTGCAAAGACTAAAGTCTCAAACCAAAGAGATATTCTTTATAAAAAATAAGAGTCAACCACGCCTACCTAAAACGGCTCGTTCAACACGCCCCCACATGTCTACGTCACAAAGTGGGAAGATTTGCATAACACCGCCCAAATGTTCACGCAAAGAAAGGCGGCGTGGTTTCAGGAACAGCAGTAGTGTTGATGCAGCCATGTCAGGGAGACGCTGTGTTAGGGCTGGACAATAATTCAATATCAATATTTATTGCGATATAATATTTTTTCAATAATGGTGATATGATTTTTAAACACATTTCCGATATTTCGATATACATTACAAGTGTTTCCCATACATTTATTTATTTATTTATTTGTTGAATAAAAACATGAGCCATGCACGTTTCAAAATCAAAACACGGCACGGGTTTTTTATATGAATGTATCTCTGAAGGGAACTGACTGTCTTCTGAAAAGTTTCAATGACATTTTCATATTTATCTGATAAAGTAGCTGTTCAAGAGCGGAGCTGCTTTGATTACGGCCGTTACTGGAGAAACCGCTAGTTTTATCACTCTAAAAGCGCCTCCTGCTGGCAGAGAATCAGTTTGCATTTTCAATAATAAGCCGGTCTCCAGCTATGTTTTTTTGTTGCTCAATTTTTTTGTTTTCTGCAGCAACTCGGAGCACTTTTCATACACTTTATACTGGCTAAAGCAAATTTGTTTTAATCTTTAAGAATAATCAGCCTACACTACCAGTGAAAGGTTTTTGAACTGTAAGATTTTTAATGGTTTTTATTTTTTATCTTTTTAAGAATTCTCTTCTGTCACCAAGGCGCATTTATTTGATCTAAGTACAGCAAATACAGTACTTTGAATTATTTTTACTATTTAAAATAACTGCTTTCTATTTGAAAGCAGTCATTTTAAATCTTCAGAAATCATTCTACTATGCTGATTGCTGATTATCAATATTAAAACAGTTGAGAATATATGATTCAGGATTCTTTGGATGAATAGAAAGATCAAAGATCAGCATTTATCTGAAATAAAAAGCTTTATAACATTATACACTATTCCATTCAAAAGCTTAGAGTCAGTATAATTTTTTTTTTTTTGGGAAAGAAATTATAGAATTTTTTTTTAGTGCTGCAATTTATTTTTTAATACTTTTATTAGCAAGGATGCTTTAAATTGATCAAAAAGATTATAATGTTTTTTTTTCTTCCAAAAGATTTCTAATTCAGATAAATGCTGTTCTTCTGAACTTTATATTCATCAAAGACAACTGAAAAAAAATCTACTATTTTTTTTTCAACATAATAATAAATGTTTTTGAGCAGCAAATCAGCATATTAGAATGATTTCTGAAGGATCGTGTGACTGGAGTAATGATGCTAAAAATTCAGCTTGGAAATCAAAGAATAAATCACATTTTAAAATATTTCAAAATAGAAAAGTTATTTTAAAATGTAAAAATATATCACAATATTACTGTTTTACTGTATTTTGGATAAATAAAGGCGGGCTGGTTTGCATAAGACACTTCTTTAAAAAACATTAAAATCTCACTGTTCAAAAACTTTTGTCAGCCTATAGTTTGATATAAGGTAAACATTAATTTATTTGTGCTGTTTTTTTTCTTAAATATTATATAGTTTTATAGGAGGAGGTTTCATAGACTTGGAAAATAAATATTTCAGAAGTTTTTAGGTACAGACATCTGTTGTGGGTGTTCTTGGCAGTTTTTAATGAGGCTTTTTTTTTAATAGTGTTCATATCGATATCGGAATTATATCGTATCGACGGAAATTAAGAAATATAGTGTGCTATAAATTTTGGCCATATCGTCCAGCCCTACGCTGTGTATTTCAGTGTGAAAGCAAAAGCACTTTTTATTTGGCCTTTCGGAAGTAGATGCAATTAGGAATCATATGTTAAGATTTATTTACAACAGAACAGAACAACCCAGATGTTCGAATTTGTGCAAACGCATTTTATGGACGACAGTTTTTTTTGATAGTTTCCTAGAGAGTCCAAGGCGGCTGTGCAGAAAGTGCTATTCTATAAAAAAAAAAGAAATTTTTTTTTTTGTTAATTATTTAAGGGTAAATTACGCTTTGCTATGACAATCTGGCGCTTATGAATCAGCTACTGTTTTGTTATTAGTATTAGTATTTGCTATTGACTGTTCAAATGCGATTTTGCGCAGAGCAGAGTAACGCGTTGTGTGTGTGGGTGTGAGAGGGGAACGGGGTCACATCACAGGAGAGTGAACTGACAGTCAGGAATCATATCACGTCAGCTGTCTTAACCGCGGCTTATGTACTGCATCATCACTGTGTCTGTCACGCGACTCTGTTGCCCTTTCGGGCTTGAACTGATGGTAAAACTAACGACATTTTTAACTGTCTTGATATTTACTTTGAAAGCTGAAGCTCGCGATTATGGTAAGGGGCGTACATTTCCGACGGCGTGCTTGTGGTGTTCGGCCATTCACAATGCACTGGGTCAGCTGGCCAATCAGAGCAGACTGCGCTTGTCAAAGGAGGGGGCTTTGTTGAAAACGACGTGTTTGAGAGAGGCGGGGCATAGAGGACTTATAATAATGTACAGTATTTGAAAAATAAGTGTTTTTTGAACATTAAAGCATGGCAACATATCCTGTTACACCAAATACACAAAATAATGATCTTTAAAATAACATCATATGACCCCTTTAATAACAATAGCAATGCATATAATTAGAATAGAGATTGCTAGAGTTAGAGGGTCAAATGAAGTTGAAATAGATGTGTTTTCAGTCGTTTCTTGAAAATGATTAAGGACTCAGCTGCTTAGATTAAGTTGGGCAGGTCATTCCACCAGGATGGGACAGTTAATGTAAAAGTCCATAAAAGGTTTTATCATAGGTAGAATGCAAAATGTTTCAATACAAGCAGTTCAGTTAAATGTAATTTATGCAATATTTCAAACCTTTAACCCCACTTGGGAAAATCAACCCATGGCAACAGTTTAAAAGTAGCCCAATTCTGTGGAAAAAATGCGGACTTGGCAACCCTGCATCCAACAAGAGGCGCGGCGCCGGGCCACGTCGGAGTCAGATTTGACTGATCTCTAGTCAAGAATAAGGAGATTTACCTCACAAGACCATGCTGGAGTATTTGCTGCTCAACAGATCCTGAACTCATTGACAAATATCTGATCTTGTAAGATGTGCTCCCCCTTTACACAGAGTGCGTGTGATCGCGAAATCGAAAGTGAACTGCGCAAACGCTCATTCAAAAGAGATTTAAATACGCCGCATACTGAGAGCGGCTCCCTGATGCGTCAAAATTATATTAGAATGTTTAAAGGAGTGGACACGAAAATAGCGGGAGCGAATCACACATTGAGGAAGCAACATGTAAGAAAACATCCAAATCCTGGACATTTTGGGCGATTTTGGGACTGATGCATTTTTTTAGGTCCAAAAAGAGGACATGTCCAGGGAAGAGAGGACGTATGGTCACCCTAATTTTAGACACAAGTTTTGTGTTTTGTATAGTGCACACTAAAAATTGTGACAAACTTCATCCAAGACAGCAGACAGAGTTAAGGGAAATATTATTATAAAATTAAGCAAATTTCATGCAAATTAAAAATAAACTTGTGTATGTGTAATGGGATTCTGTTTCATGTGGCTACAATAAATGGACAGATCCTGCCCACAAAGAACATTTTCCAATTTTTTTTTTTCCTCCCCTAAAATTGTTAAGATGAGCCTGCATGTCGGAAATAGATTATGTCCCACAGAGTCAACTAATATGTGTGCACTTAAGCAAAAACCCTCTTAGCGGTACTAAATAAAATAATGTAACACAAGTTAATTTTTTTTCTTGAAATTTGAATAGGTCAAGTTATGAAACACCAGTGAGATACACTTGCAAAATGCCTGAGGTGGTGAGCAGATGTCTGTTTCTTGTTGTGCAGTTGGACCACCATACACTAGACAGACTACATCTCCATTTAGAAGGTGTGAGTTTTATTAGCTGACAGGATTGCAAAAGTGTGGGAGGCACCAGTGACCACCAGAGCAGAAAAAGAACTTGGCATTCATTTTCTGCAAGGGCATCATCCTTGAACCAAAACAGCCACTAAACTTGAAAAATCAACATTTAGAAGCAAAAAAAAAAAAGTATTCAGAAATGATTCAAGTACAAGACTGTGTGCTTATTAAATCTGACTCATCCCATAAAGCAGCACACATGATGCTTTCTGCACATGATGCTCTTGACCCGGTCTTGGTTGTCTTTTTACTGAATTACCTCAACAGGAGAGGAAAACAAAGCAGTTACAGTATTTTTGTTGTTGTCGTTCACTAAATTTAGTCTTTGCTAAAGGGGTAAGAAAATAAACTCAATGCAAGATATATTTTCTAAAAATAAGTCTTAATATCTAATGCAATTTTGCTCCTCGTGTAAATGTAAATCTTATTCACAGTGTTTAAATTACCTAACAAACTACCTAGCCTGCAAAAACTCGTAACGAAGAAAAAAAAACTTGTAGCTAAGACTTGCAGCTTACACGGACACATATATCAGTGTTTAAAAACGAACTTCTCCATGAATCTGAATGGAATTATTACCCAACTGTTGTGGTCTACACTACACATTCAGCAAACAATGTGCAAATGCAGTGGCTTAAACATTATCTGCTAATTGGCAATTGACGGGCTGTGTTCGAATCCCTTTAATGCCGTTTTTATTTTACTTTATCAAAACCCTTCCCTCATTTGACTCCACAATCCAGGGGGAGATTTCAGAAGTACCGTTTTGCCTTTTTTGTTCTCCAGCTGAAAACACAAAGTATGTCAGGTGCAGGGAGGAGCGTCTCGACAAGCAACCATTCTGGAGGCAAGCACTGCACCCTTGACTGCGTTAACCCCACAGGCTTGTCATGTCCTGTTGTCAGGCTGGCTGAGCAGGCAGAGCCTATGCTAACGGGGGGCTGTTAACAAAGTACCGTGCTCCTGGCTAAATTTGAGCAAGATCACCTAAACCAGCCTCTACATCTATCGGACAATGACCTCATGCATCACAGATTCACAGACAAAAGATAAAATGCAGGGAATGTCGGCTCATGAAAGTGTGAATTAATAACCATCTCTGCAAAGAATGTGGGTCACAGAATAGTCTCAACCTACTCAAGAAATCAGCAGAGAACAAAGCATAACGCTGCTTTAATGGTTAAAACCTGGCTGCTTGAAAGAGGACATTTTTACAGTTTATATGAATAGTGTAATATAAACACAACGGTTGGCTTCAGCATTTCATGGCAGGATTGTGGGCCTTTTAAAACAAAGGCCTTTCATATCACACGCGATTCATTATTTCTGGCCATCATATTGCTTTCTAAAAATATTTATTCCTTTGGGACGAATTGCTTTCCACGTGACTTGCAGCACAGTGAATTCAGTGGACAGAAAAGGGGAGCGTGTTGTGGGCCAACCTTACAACTGCTCTGAGGATTGGTTTCCACTGACAAAAACAGGCCGGTTTTCTCACACAGCTGAGAGGAAGAACTATGGAGTAAAATCACTGTCAAAAATAATCGTACGTAATTCAAAGCATCTGTGTGTCATTTTAATTTACTCGTGCGTAATTTTAAAGTATTGTATGTAATTCTGTTTTTGTCAGAGTTGGATTCCAAAATCTATGGCCACGACAGATTACAGATACGAGATTTTGTGTGTTTGTTAGAGTACAACTCCAAAATGTACGACTCTGACAGTTTACAGGCACAACGCTTGTTTTCACAACAGCTCTGTTACACGCACGACATGCGAATTGCGACCACAAAGTTCGGTTTGCGAAAGGACTGTCAAAAATACGTCATCATTGTCACAGGCATTACTATCCGAGGGAAGATGAATCGATTCCACGAAGTGCGCATGCGCCCCGCCACTGTTTTAAACCACTGGCGCCAAAATGGCGGATCAGCAGCCAAGAGCTCACTCATTGTCTCAGGTAAGTGATTTTTTTTCTTTTTCAAATTTGGACATGTTTAAGGGTTAGTATATCACTATTATATATTTTTTATATAAACTAAAAAATATGCACAACATAAAGAAGAAGTATCAGAAAGCAGAATAAAGGCCGTTTCACACCGAGCGCGATGCGGAAAAGCGAGGCGAATCACCAACAAATGGTGCTTTCACACCGAGCGCGAAACGATTGTTTGCCTTCTGCTAATTCACGCCTACACGCTAGGTGGCGCCGACCAACAATGCATTTTTCCTCCGATATGCGTCTCGTATATGGATTTAACATCGTCCGCTGCTCAATATACAGCATTAAATTAAGATAAACAAAGTTTGGTTCTACACCAGAAACAAACCATCTATAACGCTTAGAAGAATGCATCCTAAAATACAATTAGAAGTACAATTAGCATCAAGCTACACTTGAAAATGTAATTATTAATGTATTTGCTTACCCACTTTAAACTATCATCGAGTGCTTGTAATAACTTTCAATTGTGATCTATAGTTGATTTTGATTCTATAATAAGCAGACACATGCAATCTTTGTATGTTGAATAACGCTACACTGCTAATATTTGTCATAATAAAAATCTTTCATTACTATAAATATACCATGAGCTGCATACAACACACATACAGAAAATATATCATCATAATCATGTCTATTTGCTTTCATATTTCATGAGTAGAAAAACGTTTCACTATTTTTTTACAGGATATTTTAATTCGGGAGATCAAGAGAGTGAACACGCTGAGACTCATATAACACTCACGCACGTGGAAGAAAACGGACAGTGCTCTCCAGATCACATGATTCAGTGGAGAATTAATAGAAATTATATTAAGAACGTGAGAATAAATCTGTCCTCAGATACCAACAAGAACTCAGCATCCACTCTCTTCTCTCTTGTGGGACACTCTTCTTTGGTCTTTGTTGAATGATCGTGCCTGGTGTGAATAGCCCCATAGGGATCTATTGTTTCGATTTAAAAGTGTCATCGCGCCGAACATTCACGCCAAATTTCGTGTTCAGTGTGAAAAGGCCTTAATATTGCTATGTTAAATTGATATATACCACAGCAGTACTCTGGGATTTTTTTTTTTTTTTACTTGGAAGGATGCTAATTTTGCGGTATTCTTACAAAGACCTTAGAATCAATACAGTAAATACTACTATACATGCACAGTGAAGGTATGCAACTAAATTTCTTAGAAACATGGCAATAGCTTGGCTGCTTAAAATAATTTCTGTACTGTAGCTTTCTTATTACCAAGGAACTTATTATTAAAATTAACAATGCAGCACAACAACAATTCACATTGATGTTTGTTTATAAATTGCATTTAATCAAGCTTTACAACCAAGTGAGGTAATAATCAAACACACTCTCATAAACTATATTTTTTATCATACAGTGCGCAGGTCTGTGAAGTCCCAGATACTAGTTTCTAATTGTATTAATTGTATGTAGTGAACACTTCTCTGTTTAATGCTGGCACACTAATTGAAGGTAAATACATCAAAATATTGCTCAAATAAATTGTTTCAATGTAGTAGTTCCTTTTCATTAGTAGCGTTTAAAGAATTAAAGTACTTTTTTTAGGAGTGGATTTCCTGTAGTTTAGCAACTTTGAAATTGTGGGTTGCCAAACTATTTTAAAGAAGCTTCCTCAAACTTGTATGTATGAACAATTAAATATATGATAATTATGATCTGATACCATCACTGTACCACCGCAGTAGTTTCTAGCATCGCAAAGTTCACAACAATGAAAGTCTAGCCTTATAAATCTACAAGAGCATCTTCCCTGAATTGGTATACACCAAGCATAGATGCCATCAATTATTTATGAGTTTGTGCACAACCACTCATTTCCTTCTGTTCCTAAAATATTACAGCATTTTTTTTGTGTGTGTGTAAGGAACAGCCAAAGGCACTAAACCACCCTTCAGGGTCTCCTGGAAGCTCCTCTGGTGCTCTGAGAGTTCAGGTTATCCAGAGTACTGCCAGGGGGGAAGGGATTTCCCATGCCAATGGTTCACAAGTTCAGCACAGAATGAACTATTTATGAGCACTGGAAAACATGCAGGAACAGCTCAAAGAGAATAATGATGGGCGGAATCACAGATAGACGGAAGAGAAGAGGTTCTGGAAGTGGACCGGAGGATTGGATAATAAATCACAGGGTGCTTTGAACTGATATGTAATGGCATTACAAACTTTTTTTCTGGATGGCAGAAAGAGAGGCACTGCAGAACAAGCAACAAAGAGTGAAAAACTAATAGAGAGACAAAAGAGGAGGGTGCCGAATGACAGGGACCACACACAACTAATCAGATTTTATAGATTGGGTTCATCTCCCCTTTGTTTAGCAAATGCCAGAGGGTGTCAGGACCTGGTGATAGATTAGAAGTCAGTAAGACACCGAATGTTTTGAAAGAGCTTGTGTTATTTTGTTGTTCTGGGCATTTACCAGCTGCGGTCAATGACAAGTGAAATTGAAATCGATCATCCAAATGTAAATCAGTATTGAAAATTTGTCAGATAGTGGCCCTTATTATCATTGCCATGTCAAGATGGCAAGTAGCATGGAATGTCAGGAGAAATGCACTGATGTGAAGGCAAAAACAGTATGTCTGTGAGATACATTATAACTGTACTGATAGGAAACCAGCCTATTCTGTAAGGCAGTTTTTGCGATATCTTCAATCTCTTAAAGGCGATAATCACAGTTTAAGAATCGTATAATGACCATTAAATATTTATATAATTCAAAAATCTTTAAAATGTATTAAGGCAAGACAAATACATCAGTTTTGGCCTATAAGGCTGCAATTAAACACTTCCCAATTGAGGTCCTTCAAGATTACAGGGGCAGGACTTCAAACTCGAGAACCGAAATGTGGCTTGCAAACTACATAGCCAGGAATGGAAACAGAGAGGCAGGGAAAGTAGCACACCCTATAATTTACAGCGGCATTTTTTAGCCTATTTGCAGCCCACCAAACTGACAGGTTCTATTCTACTAGAGGAATTATCAAGGGCAATTCAAGAGCATACGTTATGATCTGGCTTTTATAACCCAGACGATATATTATAGGCCCAAGGAGTCTGTCAGAGAGAGGTGGGTTAGTAGACAACATGAAAAAGCCTACCTGAAGCACTAAGGGTTCTGGATTGAAAGCCAAGGTCATCAGCAGCTGCATCCTTTCTGTGTCCTTAAGGTTCTTGAGGAGGAAGCTTCCAGAGTCCTTTGTCTCAGCATACCTCCTGACTATTCTGTCCAGCAGTCTTTGGGACGGACATTGAACAAGGTCTGACCAGCCTTCCACAACGTCTGGGGTTAGGAGTCTGACGTCCCCATTAAGTCGGGCAAACTCAGTCTTGTACATGGCCTGGATAAGATCGCAACGAGGTCGACCCGTTGCCCGCTTGCAGATCTTCTGGTCAATATCAGTAAGCTCTTGATTGGAGCCCAAACGCTTGAGTACAATCCTCCGCGTACCCTCACGAGGCTCCCCATACTGGGCAAAGAAAACGTTTTTCACATTGAAGACATCCAGGAAGCGAAGGCGACCCCATGTCTCGAAGGATATTTGTCCATTCATGAACTTGCGACACCAACTGGTGCCAAAGCAGGCTGGGCACTTGTTGAGGTTGATGAACCTTCGGTCGGTGAGTTCATTCTTTTGGAAAGAGGCGAAGAGGTTGTGTGTGTTCATCAACAGGATGACAAACAGCCCAATGACAAAGAGAAGCTTCAGACACCGGTACAAACGGCCAAGCTTGAGTGGGAGGAAGCGCAGCATGTTCGTGCACTAGCCAGGCAGGGCAGGGGTAAAGGGGGAAAGGGCAATGAATAGTGTCAGGGACAGGACTCAATGGATCTCCATCACTAGTGCCGACTCATCACCTGGAGTTCCCATAGGGGGAAAAACTAGCAGAGTCCCCCCTTGCAAGTGCTCGCTGGGCTAAGACATTCTTGCATTGCTCTGGAGTGGACAGTGCCGATGCATATAAAAGCTGGCCTGCAAAGAAGCACACAAAAAAGAACAAACATATTATATTAAGTTGCATTTTACCAACGCTACAGCATGGAACAAAGAGCATGCCAATTTCCTATTACGGACAACTACACACTATTTGAACAGCTACTTTCCATTTCTCCCAATCTGATTTTTTTTTCTTTCCCAGGGTATAAACCTCCAAGCAAAACCAAGATTGTGTGTTGTTTTGAAATGTTTAACAAATTGGAAATGTTCAGGTCATTTGAGCGAATGCACTGCTTTCCGAACTGTTAACGAGATGGATTTCTGCCAGACAAATAAACGGCGAGACACTCTGTACTAGACTGTGCTGGCTCATATTTCCCTCAGAATAGCTCTTAACAACTAGATAAAAAAAAAAAAAAAGAGAAAGTTAGTTTAAAAAACTGAGGCAAAAGTGAGCGTTTTAAAAAATTAGCAAACATTAATAAAAATGTGGCACCTCTGAAACAAAGTATGCTACGTAAACAGTTTACCATACTGCTTGTCAAAAACAAAAGCAAATGATCTGTGATTATTACCATCATCTGCGAATAAAGTGAGACTCTTTCTTCTTTCAAATGGATGCGCTCCTCTGTGTATTACCAGAAGAGTCGTGCAGAGTGTAGTTTAACCTTTGATCAGAGTTGCCCTGGTAAGTTTTAATCTTTCTTTGAAGATTCCTCTTTGAAAAAGCCTGGTGTCACTAAGGTAATGTGGGGAGGTGAAACAGCACCGTACAGAGCACCGTGTGAATGTATCTGACGCAGGAGTGTCACTGATACAAATGAAGCACATCAGCAGTCATGCAAATAAGGCATATGAGGTGGAAACGTGCAAGTGTTGCTGTACTAATACTTTCAGCCAATTTTAGACTATGGTAAAACAGGCTATTACAACCCAAGTACAGTTTCTATGCAGAAAATCAGACCCGTAGCACCAAAATCTGTATATGGCCGCTTACCATGCAAATAGGCCATTTTCAATTAAAGCTCATTACACCATGCCTATTAAAAGTGATGGCTTTCGAGGGCTGTACTCATTAGTAGACGAGTCAGTGTGATTAGCGAGCATGTTGACGAATTTCTTTGCATTTTAATTGACCTAGTAAGATCCGAGTTGCTGGGGGGTGGAAGAGAGAATCGACACCAGCAATTATAACTCATAAGTCCTGCAAAGCCCTTATCCGACAGTGGCGTTAAATGGAAAATCACACTAAACCATGTCCTGGTCATATTTCACATTGAAATAAAAAAATAAGACAAATAAAAAAAGACAATTAAATTATATTTGGAATATTTTTAGGACCATTAGGAGCTGCTTTTTGACAGCTGACAATTAAGAACATTTTCCCTACAAATCTGCACTGCCCAGATGTTAAACTTTTATTCAATTCTCATTAAAAGTTGATGTAACACCAATCAATACAAAAGTTCTACAGCCGATGTGAAACATCTTAATGGTCCTAAAAATATAATACATTTTGATTAAGCAAAATACTATACATTACGCTTAAAGATCCCATGAAATTATCTGACAAGCACAATTTTCTTTCCTGTGCTGAGTGGGACATATTGAAGCCCATAGACTTTACTACATCACAGTTATGAATGAAAAGTACAATCACGTGTTTTGGACATGTAACATGGTTTTGTATGTTCCATGTATAAGAACATTGGCTGGATATAACTGCAGTCTCCAATGAGGTCGAAACATAACAGGAAAAGACTGATTTATAGTACATAAATATAATAGCAATTAAGGTTTGAACTCTTGGGAAATAACTCATTTGGAATGCAGCAAAAGGAAGAGGGCTAACACAGATCTTGATAAGAAGAACATGCATACTGCCTATTACAGATGACTAGATTTACTGAACGTTCATAAAACAACTGAACATGATATGATCTCTGCGTGCCATTTAACAGAATGACATCCCGGTATTTCACTCACTGAGCAGAGACAAAGATAAACTGTGCACATTTCTCTTCAGGAAAAATGAGGCAGTCAAGAAAAGCCTTGGTCTACGTGATGCACTGCCGTTGGTTTGAGTACAGATTGGCAAAGCGAAAGCAAACAAGCTTCACTGCACCCGATTAAGGAGTTCTCGCTCCAGCAGTCAGGTCCATGTCCACCCACAGTCACAGCAACTCAATCATAATATTTCAGGATGCAGGGGCCTCTTTTAAATGAATGACATGTTGAAAGGTTTGGTGGGGAAAACGAAAGCATTTTGCAAAGGTTCCTGCTGATTCTTTCACTTTGACATTTATAGGGCTCATTTCAGACTTCAGTAGGATAAGCCTGTGGGGGTATGATTCAGATCAAGACTCACGCAACCCGAAAATGACAGTAGAATTAGATTTTCCTTTTCTCAAACATCCTTACAAGCCCTTCCAAATGGTTTAAGTCACTCAGGTAAATGACAAGCTTCTCATATTTCAAGCTGAAGGCCACTAAAAGCCTTTAACACACTAGAACAATGATCCCAAACTATGGGTACGTGCTTTTATTTTGCTTTGTTAAACCCATAAAAAAGAAGTTACAAATTAAAAAAAATAAATAAATACAATAAATAAAATGACTTCACTTTCATTACTTTAATCATTGCATGTTATCCCAAATGTATGTAATGGACATTTTTCACAATTCCATTAATTATTGATGTATAAAGTGATGTCCAGCTTCTCAGCCCTACATTCTCATTAATTTTGCACTAACTCCATCAATTGTTGTGCATTTTTGTGTGCAATTTGTGCATATATGCTATATAAAGACACTGAATCGAGGTAGGTTACAATGCTAAATTATTTTGAATCACAATTAACTTGTTTCGGGTTTGGTGTTAATTAAGCTAGTTTTGTGCCTTACTAATAGGCCTATGGAGGTGTACAAGACAAATACAGTTTGAGAAACAATGATGCAGAAAACCAGATCAGCCTATTCACAAACAGACAAATTTACTGATGAAATGTTTTCATTTCCAACAACCTCATTCTGCCCACAGGACTCTGGTTTGAATTACCACTCCATTACTCATAAAGTATCTCCTCCCTCTCACCCACCGTTCAGGCGGTGAAGAAAAGTAGGAAACCCAGGCCTGAGGGCCACCGAATGCCACTTAACATTAAAAAGCAGCTCAGAATGTGCCAAATGAAATGTTGCACAGTATCTTAGAAGAGTCAACACAAAGGAACAAACTGGCTCTGAAGAGGAACTCTGAGTACGGAGAAGGGATAATGAGCCAAGCACTGAATTTTGCTCCCAACACTCTATATGCAACATTTTAAATGATTGCATTTATTTGGTCCTTGAAGTCAGTGTAAAAACATAATTGACTCTTTACTTCTTTAATTCACATAACTGGTTTTATTGTGAATGGTTCATCAGCGCATACTATTCCAAATAAATTTAAAACCTTATCTTCAGAATCGCAATGTAATAATTTTAAACTTTTGTGGCTGATGTCACAAATCCCTCTTACTTTTTCAATTCTTCAATATATTTCATATTTCATATTTCAATAAAAGAGATAGTTCACCCAAAAATGAAAATTCTGTCATTAATTACTTACCCTTATGTTGTTCCAAACTTGTAAGACCTTTGTTCATCTTCGGAACACATATTAAGATATATTTGATGAAATCCGAGAGCTTTCTGACACTGCAAAGACAGCACCGGAACTACCTCGGTCAAGGCCCAGAAAGGTATTAAGGACATCGTTAAAACAGTCCATGTGACATCAGTGCTTCAATCTTAATTTTCTGAAGTTACGAGAATACTTTTTGTGCACAAAACAAAAATAACTTTATTGAACAATTTCCGAATCAGTCTTCGACACGCGTTCACGACAGTACTGTGATGCATGCGTGTGATCCTCTGCTTTAATCAGGCCAGCCCATCCGTGATTCTACTACTGATTCAAACCTGGCTCGTGTCAGCAGCGCACCCCACATGCGTTGTGGTACTCTCATGAATGCACATCGAAGACCGACACGGGAGAGAAGAAATTGTTGAATAAAGTTATTTTCGTTTCCTTTGTGTACAAAAAGTATTCTCGTAGCTTCATAAAATTAAAGTTGAACCACTTATGTCACATGAACTATATTAATAAATGTCCTTACTACTTTTCTGGGCCTGGAACTATGCAGGGTCAGAAAGCTGTTTAGTAGGCCTATACTGATCGTTATATTTATACTGATTGTTTTCTTTGCTCACTACACAGACAGACAGAGATATCCATTTTAAATAAATTTAGTAGCAGAGATACTGCAAGCGATTTTTTAGTAGGGATGCTCCGATCAGGATTTTTGCAGCCGATACTGAGTACCGATTTCTTGTCATGGTGATCGGCCGATACCGATGCAGATTCTGATGCTTCAAGCTTTATATAGACGGTTTCATTGTTAACTTCCGGTCTGTGTTTGTTTATCAGTCTGGCTATGGCGCCGGCTACAAACGCAGTTAAAATAGTGTAGGACCTTTAAGGTATTTAGTTCACCCAAACATTTTAACTTACCCATACATTACTCACCCCTGTAAGTCATCCTAAGGTGTATATACATTTCTTTCTTTAAAACGATCATCGTAGTTATATTAAAAATTGGGTCTGTGATCGTTCAAGCCGCTAAGTAACCGTTGTATCATCGGTGGTGCAGGGCTGCGGTTGTCACATGACGGGAGAATAAAAGGCACCCTTCACCAAAAAAAAAAAGGGTCTCACACGGCTCCGGTGGGTGAACAAAGGCCTCCTGTAGCGAATCGATGCGTTTTGTAAGAAAAATATCCATATTCAAAATGTAATAATCACTTGAATCTAGGTTGCGCTCACTGTTGTAAACAGAAGCGGTTCCGGGAGAATGACATATGGTCAGCTTTGCGCATGCACCGCTCGGAAGTGAAGCGCAGGGGAGAGATCGAAACAAAACAACGGTCACTAATTAGAAGTACAAAAAGAGGATTTGTAAAGAAAAATGTCGGAATTTTCGATATAAGCCAAGAGGAGACTGGTTATCCTTTGCTAAAGTAAGGAAACTTTGCTTCTTTTGATCCTGTAAACAAACGTTGGTTTTCACGAGATGCACCGGCGCATGCACAACGCTGACCTCATACGTCATTCCCCGGAACTGCTTCTGTGTACAACTGCTGGCGCAAGCTAGATTCAAGTTATTATTACGTTTTGAATTATTACGATTCACGTTAATCGCTGAATGTTCTAATCACACTGGTGTGATCGCTGCCTCCATTTCACATCGTTTATTGCAATGAAACAAATAAAAAAAAATAATTCAGTGATTCACACTCAAAAATATTGCCTGAAGTTGCCCTGCCATATGCATGGATGATCTGCAATGAGATCATTAGCATGCATTTAGAACATTTTAATTTCATGCCAACTATAAACATTTGGAATGTCCTTGATAACAATGGCTGTTTAGCTGAAATTATAAAAGTGTTTAGATGAATTGGCTAAAGAGGAAATTAATATCACCTTTTTTAAATCCAATTCAAAACAAACACATAGGCTAGATAGAGCTATATACTGAATATCCCCAAAAGGCTAAAGATAATAATAAAATATTTTCAGCCAGGCCCCTACTTCTTAACACTTTGAATCTAAGTTTGAGACTGTACTGAGTGGATTTTGTTAACTTTATTCCCATTACATTAAGCATTTCACAATGGCCTTGTCATTAGCTTTGGACATGCTGAGCTGTAGGCGCACGAGTGAAGAACTGCAGTTGCCAAGGTTATCGACTGCTGGAGTCAATAATGTTTGATCACAAAAACAGTCATCCACAACTGAGCCGCCTCAGTCCAGCAACCCGCGCAGAAAATGATGAATGGAAACAAATTTTCTTTCAAACTCTAACAAATAAAAACACTCTCACTCTTAACACACAATTACTGATTAACCGCATTCCCATTCAGAGTTGACACCTGAATCTTAAACTCAATGATGTGGTTACGAAGCATCTATAGCTTCTCTAAAAGCTTTCGATCTGGATATTTTGAAACAACTCCCAGAGAAATAACACAAATTCCAGTGTATGCAAGTTATTTAGGCAAATGAGTGTATTGTATACAGACAATCGAACAAATGCTTCAGTCAAATCCGACACAATGTTCGCCTTTGTGTTCACAATTACTATGCAACCAGATGCCTTTCTGTCAGCCGCCAACATGATGTCTTAACTTCATTAGGAGGGTGCATGAAAACTTCATAGTATACATAGCATAAATTATCTTGACAAAAGCAAAGTTGTCAGAAAAGGCTTGATGTCTTGTTTTTCATACTATTGGTGGTTATGCAAGATGCATATCTTGAAAAATAAGGCTTAAATGAGTCATATGATGCGATTTCAAGTTTTTCTTTCTCTTTGGAGTGTTACAAGTGTTATTGGTGCATAAAGAAGATCTGTAAGTTTGCACAGACTAAAGTCTCAAACCCAAAGAGATATTCTTTATCAAAGTTAAGACTGGTCCACGCCCTCCTAAAACGCCTCGTTTAAACACGCCCCCACATGTCTACGTCACGAAGAGTTGCATAACACCGCCCAAATGTTCACGCAAAGAGAGAAGGCGTAACTTTATTGTTGCTGCCACCGCCATGTTGTGAAGACTCTTGTGTGTTTCATTGCAAAAGCAAAACTACTTTGTTTGGCCTTCCAAAAGAGGACACGACTAGAAATCAGTGGTTAAGTTGTATTTACAACACTGTTCCAGAACAGTTCAACCCAAATATTCCGATGTGTCCAGCGCAATTTATGGAGGACTGTTTCCTGAACCTACAACGCCGGCTGTTCTGACTCACATTCTGGAAGTACGTTTTCATATTTAAAGAATTTGCCACTGATGATTCAAACGCAAGATTTTTGGGCAGTGTAGAGTAGCACTTGTTTTGTTGTCGTTTCTCTTCTCCTATCACAAGCGACCTGGGTTTATTTTGTGTGGCGCGATGCAACGCAACGCGTAAAAAGACAGTATAAGTCATTATAATCAGTAATTATGTACCCACTGGATGCAACAAATGCCTCGTTTATAATGTGTTTTAATGTTTTTGTCTCGTTGCTCCGAGACATGGCATCATCACAGTATGGTAAGGTGCGTAACATTTCCGTCACATGCTTGAGGTATTCGGCCAATCACAACGCACTCGATCGCTGGCCAATCAGAGCACACCTCGCTTTTCAGACCGATGAGCTTTGTAAAAATCGACGCGTTTCAGAAAGGCGGGGCATAGAGGAGAAACAATAATGTACAGTGTGTGAAAAATAAGGTTTTTTGAACCTTAAACCGCATAAATATTTCATTACACCAAATACACAAAATAATGTTCTTTTTAGCAACATCATATGACCCCTTTAATACAATGTCAACACTTGATAGTGAGTTTGATGTTGTGAGCTGCGGTTTATCATACAGGTGTGGCTTTTTCCACTTACACTATGCGTCCTGACCAAATGATCGATCAAGTTTCAGCATAACTCCGCAGACAGAGGTGGCAAAGATGCAAACAAATAACATTTGCGAGGTCTATTTTTTTTTGTAAAATAAAACCATATGGTGTTCTTGGGAAGAATACTAATTGGGTAGTCGATCACATACAAATATGAACCAAGATGTAATGTGCTAAATGGCATTTTATTGCAGCATTTTGTTTGACAGGCTTGCAAATGATATAAATAACCTAATACCATTTGCAAGACTACTCTTAAAAAGGAATCTGTCACTCCGCAGGACCAATTAAAACTAACTAGAGAAGGTGAAAGAAATTAAAACCAGTTACAGCAACTAAAACACCTTCATGCATTTAACTTTAAATCGATACAGTCTTGTGCCTTTTAATAGGATAAACACACAGTTAGCCATACACCTAAAAAGTCTTGGCTTGATCAATAAGTGTATGGGTGTTAATGCTTAGTAAATCACATTATAATCCAGAGATCTTGCAGACTGCTCTGAGGTCAGCAGCTGAATCATGTCATGTTATTTCAAGTGTCAGATCAGTGCCAAGAAATCTGAAACCTACTTCATGATCTCCTGAGCTGTGCGGTTTCAGAACAAGACATGATGCACCAGCTTGTCATTAACTTGTTTTTTCAATTAGACTTGAAATGAGTTTTACACATACCTCTCACACACATATCTAATTTCACGAAACGTATTTGCATTCTTTGTAACAAGAAAACAAAACTAAATTGTAGATATGCGGGCTCCCAAATCTTTTTGACCAATGTTCATGACTTTTCAGCCAAAAGGTAAATGTGATTATTAGCTGTATTAATGTTTTATTGCGATTTAACGGTTCTGCATTCACAAAGGAGACAAAACAATAATCATAAATAAAGAAATTCCCGAGTCTTTTCCCAGACATGTCGAGGTTTTCGATAAACTGAACATAGATAGTAAACACTGTGTCTAGAGACAGCGTTTATGCGGCTAAGAAACGACTAACAAACGTGAACTGACTGGACGAAAGACGTTTCAACAAGACAGAGAGAGTGAGAGAAAAAGCTGCCAACAAACCTGAGCGAGTTTCTTCAGTCAGTCCTGCAGGAGTGAGTCTCTGGCTCGGTTACTCGGAATCATTGTCCAGGCTGGAGCGCTCGCGCTGCTGTTACTCTGCAGCGCGTGAGACGCTCCGAAAAAAGAAACACGAGAAACATTGTATCCCAGACGCTCAGCGGCTCACACACTCACATAAGACAAACTCAGACGCTCTTTCCATTAGGAGATCAGTCAGTTAGCAACCTAGCCAGAGACATAAACAATGGTCAAGCCTCTAATTCTCAATCTCTTATATGAATCAGTCGTTTATATGCGCAAGACTTCTGGAGCAGGACTCTCGTTCTTATCCCGATCTGTCGAGAACAAGAGTTTGATCGAGCGCGGTCTCCACTCACACTGCTGCTGCTGGTCTCCAGCACTAACGATCCACAAGCGAGTCAGCGACCGACTCTTTCCAACACCGAGCAGTCAAGTATTTACGACGTCCTTCATCGCTTTACGTTATTGGTTTGAGGCCGTTGTCATGGCGCCCGCTCCCGCCTCCCGTTACGCGCAGCACTGTCCTCGTTTTTTTCCATACAGCTTTGCTCTAGAGACCAAATAAATAAAATCATTTAAATATATATATTATCTAAATCGCAAAAACATAATAAACAAAAAATTCAAAATAAAATAATAATTGTATAATAAGTGCAGACAAATCAATCAATATTTGTATTGTATTAAGTATTGAGGATATGGATGGCATTCATTAATAAAAGAGGCGCATGCCATCCGGTGGTCTCTGGCCTCCGTTTTTTTATTTATTTTTTTGTCGTTTTTTTTTGGATTGTCAAAGAAAACGTGCTTTGCCTAGAGACCACATAGATAAAAGCATTTAAAAATATATATAATCTAAAGCGCAAAAACGTAAAAAATAAAATAAAATAAATAATATTTTATTGTATTAAACTTAATGGAGGATATGTATAAGCAATTCATTAAATAAAAGGGGCGCATGTTTGCACCTTTATTTTACCCTCTAACTCTAGCACTTTCTATTCTATTTTAATTCTACTTTATCTATATTTATCTTCTTTTTTTTGTTTTTATTTATTTATTTAAAAAAACAAAAAAAAACAAACACTAGCTTTCTATTTTTTCTATCTATGTACTTTGTTTTTCTTTGTGTTGTGTGTGTGTGTGTGTGTGTGTGTGTGTATATTATGTAATATATATTGTGTATGTGTATATCTATATATATATAGATATTAATATAATATATGTTGTGTGTGTATTTTATGTATAGTATGGTATATATCTATATAATATATATATATATATATAGAAGACAGATGATAGATAGAATATAGCTATATATATATATATATATATATTATATATATCATATATTTATATATATATCTATTATTTATATATATACCCCTTGCTACGTGTACTGCTTTAGGCTAACTGAGACTTGTCATTTGCACTTATATATTGTTGCTCTTTTGTTAGTTTTGACTGCTTTTATTGTCCTCATTTCTAAGTCGCTTTGCTAAAAGCATCTGCTAAACGACTACATAAATAAATAAATGTCATCAGGGTGATCTCTGGCCTCCGTGTTTTTTTTGGGATTGCGAAGAAACGAGCTTTGTTGGCAAACCCGCCTAACCAGTGGCGGAGGCTTCTGACTCCGCTTGTCCCGGGGGTCACAATGGGATGTCTGGTAAGAGGGACCATGTGGCCACGGTGTCCGTGTGGGCGAGGGACGACTGTGGGCCAAAGCCTGGAGAGCAAGTGGCTGCTCTGGACTCGTTCCTAAAAACACACAATCATCTGCTGAAACAGGGGAAAAGGAGAAGAACCTGCACTGCATTATTAATGATATTACAAGCAACAAGCATATTTTGTTCCCGTATAATGCACTTAAACCCAATTAAACTTAAAATCATATTTAAACAAATATTTTGCTTGAAATTACACACAAGAATAACAGGAACTGTTTTAATACGTCCACAATGAATGCCCCTTCAGTAAAAAACGCTTACCTTTGGAATGCAAGTAATGATAATGTGTTTGTAGGCTATATTATACACATACGGTGGTTCTGCTGTAATTAAAGTTTATGTTGAAATAATCATGAACGACAGAGACATAATTACAGCAACAAGGTTCTGAGATGCCAACTGAAGGAAATAATTCTACAGTACTGATGAAGGAAAATGTTTGCACGTGCTGCTACCTAGTGGTACATGAATAAAAAATGATTTTTTCCCCTTTACATTTTATATGCGTACTCTATCTACGCTGTATAAAAGTGTTGGCACAATATTTTATTTATCTATCATAGATAGATAGATAGATAGATAGAGACTAAAATGTGCTATGATGTAATTTCTGTTGAAAGGTATGCCATGTATCATGCAATTAAACATTTGTAATGATTACATTTTAAATGTAGAAAAACATTTAAAATATATGAAATTTAAATGTAATATTTTATCGATAACAATAACACTACAGTTGAATTATAATCAAGTTCTTTACATGTGGTTTAGTATGTCAATCAACACATCAAAATAAGTATACTTCTTTAAAGCACAACAGAAGATTAAAAAAAAGGGTTAAATAATAAAATAAAGTGCATTTGAAATAAAAAGCAAATCACGAAAGCATAAAAACCTTCCACGTTTTAGCGTGGCCTTCATATAACCAAAATAATAATAAAGAAGCCCAATACACTCATTTAATTAAAATCAACCCCTGGGGCATAAACAGTGCCCAAAGCTGAAAACAAACTCAAACATGACTATAAGGCAAATTTTCTTCTTTTCTATCATAAAATAAATACACCCATCCGGTTCACCAATCAACACAGAATGATTCCACATCATCTTCACTTTCTTCAATAAAAATGTAAATGTTTCCCATTCAGAGCCCTTCCGAATCCAGCAGTTTTACAGTCGTGATGTGAGCTCATTCTCACAGCTTAAGGTGCATTGCTCACTTCCCTTCCGCTGGCCTCTCTAACAAGGGCTGAGTGTTCAGGTCAGCTGGTTCAAAGCGCTCTCAAAGACGGCACCAATTACTCTGAACGAATGCTTAGTCCCAGAAAGCACGCTTCATTTAAGCTTTTATTGTTGGAGACTGAGGATGAACAATGAACTTGGCATTTTCTAAATGACAGCATTAAAATCTTCATTAAACGTCTGCTTTACTCATGTCATTTTTTTTGCTGATGGGGGAGTGCTTGTGGAGCGGGGCAGTTAGGTGTGCTTTTTTCAGCACAAGTCTTGAAGTCATTAGGCCTGAAGACAGGAAGAGAGGGATTTTATTGCACCAACAACTTCACTGGATTCAGTTTTTTGCCCGACACAATATTTGGTAACTTATTACATTTGCTTGATTTTAAAGGACAATTAAACAAGCCTCTTATAATCCGGTGTGTGGTTTGTAAAACCGTATGCTTCCTAACCTGTGAAACGCATGTATCACAGCCATATTCTGCTCAGACGTTTTGAAGACTTCAGCCACACTATTTTTTTCCCACCTTTTTATATTTTCACTTTTTTTCAGTATGAGAACCCTGTTAAAAAAAGCATACTTTTAAAAAGAGTATTTATTATGGAAATATTATATGAGTATATACTTAATTGCAAACTGAATGTAATGTTTTCAGACACATAATTGCATGTTAACTACAGTAAAATAAACAAACACTTTTTAAATGTATTTGCAGAATAATTTATATTATTATTATTTTTTTCCAATATGGTTAAAGTGTACTTCCAAATGTACTGACTAGTATTTGAGCTAAATTAAATGTAGTTTAAAGTGCAGTTATTAAAAAGTGTAGTCATAAAAATGTACACTTTAATGAAATTAAAGGTTATTTATGTCACAAAATACTCTTTGAGACTTTGTTAAAAATCCAATGCCGCTTTTAAGAAGAGTCCAAAAATGCAATAGTGGCGAGGATACTGAAAGCCTAGCACACAGTGTACGTAAAAAAAAAAAAAAAAAAAAAAAAAAGATGTCACAAAACGCCACACCGAAACACAAGCAGATACTACAGCTAATAAAAAACGCTGGATAAAATGAATACCTGAGACGAGCAAGAGTTGATGTGAAATGGAAGTCGCGAGCGGAAGCAATGGCATGATCTCGGAGAGTGCCTTCTGGTTGGATGCCTAGGTGTGGCGCGCGGGGGTGCCAGCAGATGGCAGTGACATAACCCCCCTTTAATGAGCAAATTCCAGACGCTCCATGAAAGATCAAAGAAATCCAGGAGGGAGGTGGAACGGAGGCGGATCAAGGGGAGGGATGGTGGGCTAGGCACATGTGGTGGAAGAGGGCCTGGAGCCAGAGATAAACTAGGAAACCAGGGCGGAGCCGGCAAAACAGGAGGCCAGGGCAGGGCCAGCAGAGCAGGAGGCCAGGGCAAAAGAGGCAGAGTCGAAGAGCAGGGCAGAGCTAAAGACCACCACGGCAGCGTAGACGGGACCGAATATCCCCACGGTGGAGCAGACAACAACCAAAGCCGGGCGGGTAGCAGATTGGCTTCGAGATCCCACGGGTTTAGCAGTTACCCACCAAGGTGGAGCTGATGTAGCTGAGGACCACCTCAGTGGAGCTGAAGGTGCAGGAGACCACCAACATGGCTCAGAATGGGCTGGAATAGAGCACACAGAGAGGTTAACAGTGGCCTCTGCAGCCATAAGAGGACAAACAGGGAGTTCAGGAAAGGCCTCCTTGGCCGTAATAGGGCAGACTGAGAGTTCAGGAATTGCCTTCTTTTAGGGCATTTACATTTACAGTTAGTCATTTTGCAGATGCTTTTGTCCAAAGCAACTTACAATTGGGGAATACATAAAGCGATTTTTTTTAAAGAGGCAAACAGACACAGGAAGTCCTTTTAATACCAAGTTTCAGGCATTTGTTTAAATAAGTACAAGCTAGAAAGGGAAGGAATAAATAAAAATACATGTTTTTTTAATTTTTTTTAGGATGAAGTCCAGTATCGTCGAAAGAGAGGAGTTTTCAGCTGTCGCTTGAAAATTGTTAGAGATTCAGCATTCTGGATAGGGGTGGGAAGATCATTCCACCAGCCAAGAACAGTGAACGAGAATGTTCTGGAAAGTGATTTTGAGCCTCTCTGTGATGGTACCACGAGGCGTTGCTCACTAGCGGATCTCAGACTTCTGTCTTGAACTTGATGCGAGCCGCAAATGGTAGCCAGTGCAAGGAGATAAAGAGAAGTGTAAAATGGGCTCTTTTGGGCTTGTTGAAAACCAGTCGTACTGCTGCATTCTGAATCATTTGTAGAGGTTTGATTGTGCTTGATGGAAGTCCAGCCAGAAGAGCATTGCAATAGTCTAGCCTAGAAATGACAAGGGCCTGGACAAAAAGTTGTGCAGCATGCTCCGTTAGAAAAGGCCTGATCTTTCTGATGTTGTGCAGTGTCAACCGTGCTACGTCCGAGCATGTCCCCCCCCCCCTTTGCAATGTGGTCTTTGAAGTTTCAGCTGGTCATCAAAGATTACACCAAGATTTCTGTCCGAACTTGATGGGGTAGTGGTTGATGAACCTAGTTGGATGGTGAAATTATGCTGTAGAGTTTGAGTGGCAGGGAAGACAAGAAGCTCATTCTTTGCCAGGTTGAGCTGTAGGTGATGTTTTTTCATCCATGCCGAGATGTCCGCCAGGCAGTCTGAGATACGTGCAGCTACCGTTGGATAATCTGGTTGAAATGAGAGGTAGAGCTGCGTGTCATCAGCATAGCAATGGTAGGAGAAGCCATGTACCTGTATGTTGGGACCCAGTGATGTAGTGTATATGGAGAAGAGGAAGGGGTCCAAGAACTGATCCCTGAGGAATAATCCAGCAGAAAAAAACTGATGATTTGAATCACTTTTGCCATCCTTATGGCTTTCCCCGTGACTGACAGTACTGCAGTCTCAGTTGAATGGCCACTCCTTAAACCTGATTGGTTAGCATCCAGTTTGTTGTTCTGTTAAAGAAACAATGATATCTGGTTGAAACAACTCTTTCGAGGGTTTTCGCTTTGAATGGAAGGAGAGAGACAGGTCTATCTGTCTATCTGTAAGTGAAGTGTTTAATGTTGTTTTTTTTTAGCAGTGTGGTTACCCGAGCCTGCTTAAATGCTGTTGGAAATGTACCAGTGTGAAGAGAGGTGATGATAATGTGAGTGAGTGCTGTAAAGTGTAGGAGGGATGTGCTTTGGAGAAGGTTGAGGGATTGTGGGTCTAGATGGCATGTCTGTAGTGGCTGGCTGGAGCGGAGAAGTTTTGATACTCCTGTTTGTGTGGCTGAGAATTGACACTGATTGTTCGAGTTTTGTCTGTGAAGATGTGGCAAATCACTCAGCCGTGTATAGAAGTGGTGGAGGGGGGACAGAGGAGAGAATTAAATGTTTTGAAGAAATTCTGTGTGTTTGGAGCACTGTTGATCTTGTTGTGGAAATATAGAGATTTGGCAGTATGGACTTCAGCAGAAAAAGATGAAAGCAAAGACTGATACATAATCAAGTCTGACGGGTCTTTTAATTTGCGCCATTTTCTCTCAGCTGTCTTGAGTTTGGACCGATGCTCACGACATAACAGCGGACAACAGGTGTTATAAGGGGCAGCAGTGCTTGGCCTTGAGGATAGAGTACAAATATAAGCTAGAAGACAAGAGGGTTATCGTAAGCATAACGTGTCAGTTGCTGCATCTTCCCAGCCAGAGATGAGAACATTTGGTAGGGTGAGGGAAGAGAGGAGAATACGACAGAGGAAGATGGGAAGGGTGCAAGGGAGCGTATGTTTCATCAAACATAACCTATAGGGTTTTTGGCACACAGTAGCACAATGTAGTTTAAATGTAATGAATACAAATGGTCAGAGATATTATGGGTTTACCCACTGTTGTCTGCAATACAATTGGTGTGTGTAAATTAACGCAAGTTTGTTGCCTGATTTGTGCGTTCTTGTATTGGTAAGCGCTTTGAGATCAAAGAGCAAGGAGTGAATTGAAATCTGAGCAGAAATGCTTGCGCTAGAATGAGTTTGCCAAAGACTAAAAGTGGACTGCCATCCTCTGGGAATGAGGACAGCAGCCCATCCAGCTCCTCTAGGAAGGTGCCTAGAATATACCCAGGAGGGCGGTAAATGACCACAACCTGGAGTTTTATAGGAGCTGTTACAGTAATTGCATGAGATTCAAATGAGTTGTAATTGCATAGGGAAGAGTATTTCCAATTGTTTGAAATAAGCAGACCAGTGCCCCCACCCCGGCCAACCTGACGGGGGGTGTGAGAGAAATAGAAATTGTTAGATAGAGCAGCTGGGGTTGCTGAGTCTTCTGGACGAACCCAGGTCTCAGTCAAGCCCAAGATGCTGAGTGTGGATTGTGAAGAAAAAGCAGAAATGAAGTCTGCTTTGTTGACAGCTGACTGACAATTCCAGAGACCCACAGAGAAAGAAAGAGCTGCAGTAGAAAATGTAGAGATAGGATGCAGGTTAGCAAGATTACGTTGCCGGCTGTGTGTGATGTTAGAGCGTTGTTGAGAGACAACCTGAATGTTTTGGAAACACATGATAGAAGTAGAAAAGAGAGGAAAGAAAAGGAGAGTGTGTAAAGGGAAGATAAAAATAATACTTAAGTGCACTGCCGGTTTGGTTGCTCGGTGAAGTCACGCAGGTAAAGTCGCAGGACTTTACACTCGTCGGTCTTCACACCACATGGCTGAACACGATGGCTGAACGCTTACGCGTCAGTGCACAGACATCAAAGAAATACATAGTAGTGATGTTCGGTTCTTGAACAAATTTTTCTTTTGAGCTGGTTCTCAGGAAGTATCCGGTTGAGCCGATTCACAAATCGAACTGAATCGAACTTTAGTTCCGGGTTGATGATGCAGGACGCACAGCCGAAGTAGCACATCCAACTCAAAAAGAACCGAATGAGCCGGTTCAACCAACTGTCGAAGTTTTCCGAGGATTACCGAGGTCTCAACAAGAACCGAATTAGCCGTGGTGAAGTTTGCCGAGGATTACCGAAGATTCTAATGAGTGAGTTGATGATACTGAGCAAGCCTGAGGCGTGTACTGGAAACATGCTTATTATGACTTATTAATTTACATTTTATTAAAACCTGCAAAAACCTTTCTGTCGAGTGATGTAAATAAAGTTTACAATAGTTTATTGTGCCTGCATATTATATTTAAAGTTGCTTAAGCAAAATCAAGGAGTTTTTAAGACTTAAGACTCACACTTAAGTGCAGGAATTGAGCAGGGGACTGCAAATATACCTGCTCCTTCTTAGGCCGACGGCATGAGTTATTTGCCAGTAAGAGCAATCAAAAATACAAACTACAACGAAAATACAAAGTAGAAATAGGTAGACAACAAAAGCTTCCTTCCTAGCAGCAAGAAATAATTTAAATACAAAGTAGAAATAGGTAGACAACAAAATATTCCTTCCTAGCAGCAAGAACTAATTTAAACAACAGATCTCCAAACAAACTATTAAGCAAAACACTGACGCGCTGCCGTCCATCTCTTCTGTTGATTAATCACTTCTCCAGACAAATAGAGAGTTCAGGAACAGCATCCTTACCCGTGACAGGACAGGCAGAGAGTTCAGGAGTGGGCGCCACCGCCCAGAGAGGAATGCGCCCTAAAGCAGATGATACCACCTTGGGAGGTTCTACAGAGGAAGCTGTCACCTCAGAAGGTTCTGGAGCAGGCTCAGAAGTGGACTCCTGGACTGGAATGAGCTCATGAATGAACTCATAAACTTGAATGGGCTCAGGAGTGGATTCCTGGACTTTCCTGGAAATTAACTCATAGACCAGAACTGACTGTGGAGTGGACTCGTAGACTGGAGCAAGCTCTGAAATGAACTCATAGACTTGAGTAGACTCCAGAGCGGCTCGTTGATTGGAACAAACTCTGGAATGAGCTCGTAGACTTGAGTGGGCTCAGGAGCGGATTCATAGATTGGAGCAGGCTTGGAAGTCAACTCGTAGACTGGAGCAGGCTCTGGAGCGGACTCGTAAACTGGAGCGAGCGAGCTCTGGAGAAAACTCATAGACTTGAGCAGGTTCAAGAGCGAACTTGAAGACTAGAGTGGGCTCCGGGGCTCCTCCTGGACTGGAGCGGGCTCTGGAATGGACTCTGAGGGCTCCCGGAGGCTGTGTCGGTAGGTGTTCAGTGAGTGGAGGCGGCGTGTAAGGCTGCGGCGTAGAACTGGGAGTGGTCATTTGTGGAGTGGACTCTGAGGTTTCCCAGACTGGAGCGGGTTCATGAGTGGGCTCTGAGGGCTCCTGGACTAGGGCAGGCTCTGGAGTGACCTCTGAGGGCTGCCGGACTGGAACAGGTTCTTGAGTGGACTCTGAAGGCTCTTGGGTTGGAGTGTGCTCTGGAGTGGATTCTGAGGGCTTCTGGGCTGAAACAGGCTCTGTGACAACCAATGCCGTGATCCTTGAAATTCCAGCTGCTCTGGCTGAAATCAGCAGTGGATCCGCCAAATTAATTATCAGCCCCAAGTGTCTTTGGAACGCCTGAGTGTCTTCAAGTGCAATGTTCACAATGACCAGAAACACAGGAGTTGCATCCGTGACGATTGAAGACTGTGGCGTGACATCCCTGGTGGCTGGAGGTTCTGATGTGGTGGCCATAACAGCTGGAGGCTCTGTACTGGCAGCCATCTTATTAATAGACTCTGGGCTGGCAACTATCTTTTTAAAAAAGGCTCTGGAACAACCTCCTCTGAAGCAGACTCTCAAACTACTTTCTCTGGAGTGGGCTTCTTGACCTTCGCTTGAGCGTGATAATCAATGAAGGGTCCTGGACTTGACTTGCCAAGGGAGGTGGGGATGGGACAGTCCCTGCGGGTAGAGTCTGGTGGTGATGTACTACTTTTCCCTACTTGTGGAGTTGCAAGTACCTGGAGAAGTTCCAGAAATCCAATGATTTTACCTGCTCCATCTCTCAGTGCAGTAGGGGTTTATTCAGGCAGAGGTTAAAAAATGTCCTTAATGTCCACATCCTGAAAACCTAGTCTCTCTGCTCTTGTCCAGAAGTTCTGGGCGAAAGCCTGCACCTCCATTCCCTGTTGGCGAAGTCTCTCCAGCCCTTGGAGATGGACTTGTCCTTCAGGGAGCAGAATCTTGTCCCTCATGCTGCTTGATCAGTATTGGCTGTAGTATTCTGTCACATAATTTTTTAGTGAAGAGCCTTAAAACAGTAATCCACATAAGGCAAAAGACTGAACAGACCAGCACGGGGTACTACTACTACTACAAAAAAAAACATACAAACAAAACAGATGTCAGCAAAACCCACACAGAAACAGAGTGCAATACTACAGCACCCAATGCTAAGCAGTGTTGGGTAGTAGCTAGCTACAAGTAGCGACGCTACTAACATAACTACATTTTTCAATAGCGTAACATTAGCTCCACTACTTTTAAAATGGTGTAGATTTTCCAGTAACTAACTACTTTTTCCAGCAAGTGGCGGTGTAGCTTGACCAAAATCTACATTTCATTTTGCGTTCTGACTCGTCAGGATCCTGTAATGCATTTAAGGAGTGCAGAGTTTTCTTCTGACTAGATCACAAACTAAATTTGTTCATTACCGCCATCTGTTGTGATATCACACTTTACAGTCGGCTTTACAGTCTATCCATCGACAAGAGAACGTCTAATGGTTTTGCAAAGGATGTACAGGAGTGGATATTTCACATGAATCAACTGTAATTTATGCAAAATAAAGATTTAAATGCGGTCTATATCAAAGACTTAAAGCACATACAAGAGGTGAATAATAGCCTTTTTAAACTGATAAATTGTCCTTCTTTATTGCATTCTAGATCAAATGTCTATTTTACAAAAATGAACAGTCTTAATATAATCTGTCCCCCTACAGTTTTGTAAGGAACACTAATCGAACAGAATATAAAATCACGATCAATGTTGGGCAGTAATGAATTACTGTACATTTTTTTAGTAACATAGTAATTTAGCGTGTTATAATTTCCATAAAAGTAATTAGAGTATAGTTACAAGCCCAGGTCACTTTACGTTACTGCTGTGTTACATCATTGAAAAGAGAAATAAGCTGGGATCCTCTGCTCTGCTGTTTAAAGTAAAGCCCGCTCGGCTTTCTCACACACTCACTCTCTCTCCCCCGCGGTCTCTCTCTCCGTCCGACACACACATACAACAAAGAGGTGCTTTGACTGGTATGCGCCTGCAATGTGGGTACTACAAATGAAAACAAACTCAGCATGGTCAGTGAAAAGTACACGTTCACCAGCTGGAAATGCAATCATTATTTTGAGTTTATTTCTGTGAAAGGCAAAAACATAATTGTGCGTTGTCATTTATGTGGGGGGAAGAAAACCTTATAAACAGCTAAAAAGCTCTTTGGACAAAGGCAAGCCGATCAACGGTTGCATCAGAACAAGTGCAGGTAGTGAGCCAGAGAAGGCTCCTGATACCCTCATCCACAAGATGGAATTCCTTTCACGAGGCTGTTTCCAGAATCACAGAAATTCCCATGAATGAGCTGAATAGCTTGTGCACCAAACTGGGAGTGAAGTGCTTCAATGACAAGGAGCACCAGTTATTGCATGAATACTGCATCGCAATGAAGCCCCTTACTGCTGCACTGGACATTTTACAAGGGGATAACTGTTCTTATGGTGCTTTATTATCTCACGCTCGAAGTTCTGATGGCAAAGACCCTTACCTTGAAAGACACCCTCTCCAGGATGACAGCTGACCTTCCAGATGTAATTGTAAAGGTATGCTCCTATTCATTTGATCTTTTAGCTAATTTTGGCGATTTGCTGTCTTGCACCATCATGGTCAGGGAACAGAGCATAGTACAGTATGTTTTAAGGTAGGCAGTACAATTATAGCACAGAATAGTCAATATATTCAACACATCACAGCAAAAGTAGATTAAAACGAATTAAAGGATAAGAAAATAACCTAATACAACATTAAATATATGTTCTTGATCCCACATGAGGCATGGTGTAGGTCTATAGCAAATAGCACAATGACAAAAGTAGTAATAATTATACAGCTATACTAAATACATCAAATAGTATTTTTCAGGCTATCCAGACTCGTTTTGCTGATGTGCTGAACAGCAAAGATGCACTTCTTGCAGCTGTCAGTTGTCCAAAATTCAAACACTGATGGTTGAGAGATGAGGGTAGGAGACAGCATGTGAAGGAGCTGCTAATAGCAGAGTGTGGCACAACTGCTCCTGTAGAAGAAAAAACTGCCAGTGTGCCCACAAAGTCAACCATACCTATTGATGGGACGGACTTTTTTGGATTTGACATCGAGCCTGAGGAGGGCTATTCTGCAGAAAAAGAAGTCATGGACTAATTGAGGTCAGGGGATATGAGTTTGAGTCTCTGAACCAGTTCCCAAACATCAAGAACATTTTTTTGAAGTTCAACACTCCGACTCCATCTAGTGCACCTGTAGAGCGGCTTTTTAGTTTGGGTGATTTGGTGCTCACACCTAGAAGGAACAGACTGTCTGACAAGAGATTTGAGAAGCTTCTGTTAATGCGATACAACCACTGTTTCACTTAGAATATTAGGACCCAGAGGCAGGCAGATAAAAAGCTGTATACAAAATCAGCCTACATGTGGTATTAGCAACATTTTATGTTTTGTAAAACTAGTTTTTGCTGGTCTAGTGCTGTTAAAGTCAGAAGAAAACATAGTTTTTTTTATATATGATAATATCATATATATATATCTCTATATATATATCTATATATAGAGATATTATACACGTAATATCTATGATGGAGGAATATGCAGAAGCACTAGTCAAAGATTTGCAAGCTACAAGATTTACATTTCAGTTAGTTTTGACATGATGAAATATTGCTGATCAGAAATACTACAGTTAACATGAAAATGTTTCAAGTTAAAGGTGCAGTAGGAGATGCTAACTTTAGCCTGATAGCACTGAAAGCAAACACCCTATCTGCAATTTGTTGTCCAAAGCCACGCCCCCTGAACGCATATACGCTCACCGACCAGAATACCAGAGACAACATTACTACAATAGGCTTAATCAGCAGTTCCCAATTCCAGTCCTTGGCAACCCTAATGTTTTTTTTTTTACCATACAAAATAACTAAATAATTGTAAATGAAGAATTATAATGAAGTTTCTAATGAAGTTATGAGTTCTACGTAAAATATTTGGTGTTTAAAACAGCATACTGTAATGCAATCATGATTTCAAAGAGTAGGGTGAATTCAGGTTGATTGGAACACTTTTCCAAGCCATTTCAATGACAAAAAAATGTCCCAATCATTTGATTTTGTAAACTATTCGATACACACAATAATAAAATACTGTATAGTTATTATAGTTATATTAGTATATTGCTACAAACGTAACACCAATGCAAAAACAAAATGTATGCAATTTAAACTGGATACGGAGGAGTCATAAAATAAGCATATTAAACTCACAGCACATGCGGTATTTAGTCAAGTCAAGTCAAGTCAAGTCTGCTTTATTGTCAATTTCTTCCACATGTACAGCACATACACACAGAGAATTGAAATTGCGTTACTCTCAGACCCTTGGGTGCATACAGATAACATAAATACAGATTAAATACAAAATACAAAATACAACTATACAAATATACAAATAAGGTAAAATGTAAAATATATATATATAAAGCACAAGGCATATGGAAGATAAAGTGCAAACCAGTAAAGTAAACAACAGTGCAAATATAGTGATTGTAGTGCAAAAAAATAATTTGTAGTGCAAAAGAGCTTATTTCAACTGATTAAAGTGACAGTGTGTGTGTGTGTATTTGGGAGGGGGGAGTGGGAGAGTCCATTAGAGGGTCAGAGTTCAGTGGTGCGTGGGGCAAGAGAGGGGAGGGGGGGCAAGGTCGGGAGGGAGTTCAGCTTCCTGACAGCCTGATGGATGAAGCTGTCCTTCAGTCTGCTGGTCCTGGCCTGGAGACTCCGCAGTCTCCTCCCTGCTGGCAGCAGACTGAAGAAGCTGTGTGTCGGGTTGGTGGGATCACCTGCAATGCAGAGGGCTTTGCGGGTGAGACGGGTGTTGTGAATGTCTTGGAGGGAGGGGAGAGAGGCACCAATGATTTTCTCAGCTGCTCTCACTATGCGTTGAAGTGTCTTGCGGCAGGACGCGTTGCAGGCGCCATACCACACAGTGATGCAGCTGGTCAGGATGCTCTCGATGGTGCCTCTGTAGAAGGTGCACATGATGGGGGCCGGGGCTCTGGCTCTTCTCAGTTTGCGGAGGAAGTAGAGACGCTGCTGTGCTTTCCTGGCCAGTGCTGCGGTGTTGTCAGTCCAGGAGATATCCTCTGTGATGTGCACACCCAGGAATTTGGTGCTGCTCACCCTCTCCACAGTCTCACCATTGACGGTCAGTGGAGCATGTTGAGTGCGCACTCTCCTGAAGTCAACAACAATCTCCTTCGTCTTCTCCACATTCAGAGAGAGATTGTTGTCACTGCACCACCCGGCCAGGCGGCTCACCTCGCTCCTGTAGTTTCTCTCATCTCTGTTGCTAATGAGACCCACTACAGCCGTGTCATCCGCAAACTTAATAAGGAGGTTGGAGTTGTGTGACGGTGTGCAGTCGTGGGTCAGCAGAGTGAAGAGGAGGGGGCTCAGCACACATCCTTGGGGAGCCCCAGTGTTCAGTGTGATGGTGCTGTATGTGTTGCTGCCGACCCGTAGTGCCTGAGGTCTTCCAGTCAGGAAGTCTAACAGCCAGTTGCACAGCGAAGTGTTTGGCCCCAGCTGGACCAGTTTGTGAATGTGCTGTTGGGGGATGATTGTGTTGAATGCTGAACTGAAGTCTATGAACAGCATTCTGACGTATGAGTCTTTTTTGTCCAGATGTGTGAGTACTGAGTGGAGGACAGTGGCCATGGCATCATCGGTTGAGCGGTTGGACCGATATGCAAACTGGAAGGGGTCCAGGGAGGGGGGGAGGGCAGACTTGATGTGGTGCATGACTAGCCGTTCAAAGCACTTCATGAGGATGGGGGTAAGTGCAACTGGACGGTAGTCATTGAAACAGGATGGAGATGACTTCTTCGAGACTGGAATGATGGTGTTAGCTTTGAAGCATGTGGGGACAACATCCTGACTTAGCGAGATGTTGAAAATGTCTGTGAAGACATCGGTGAGTTCCACTGCACAGTCTCTCAGTACACGACCAGGAATGTTGTCATGACCCGGAGCTTTGCGTGCATTGATCCTGCTGAGGGATCACCTGACGCTGTCCGGGGACAGCGTCATCACCTGGTCGCCGGGAGGAGGTGGAGTCTTCTGTGCAGTGGTGCTGTTTTGTTCCTCAAAGCGAGCGAATAAGACGTTCATCTCGTTCAGCAGGGAGATGGTGCTGTCACAGGTGCGTGGTGGGGCTTGTAGTCCGTAATGGTCTGTATCCCCTGCCACAGGCTCTGAGTGTCTCTGCTGTTGCTGAAACGATGTGCTATCCTCCTGGAGTACTGACTCTTAGCCTCTCTGATGCCGCGGAAAGGTTGGCCCTAGCTGTCTTCAAGCCCACCTCATCTCCAGCTCTGAAGGCAGTGTTCCGCGTCATCAGGAGTCCGTAGACCTCCCCTGTTAGCCACGGCTTCTGGTTGGCCCGGACAGTGATGGTCTTTGTGACTGTTACATCATCAATGCACTTGGTGTTGTAGGCAGTGACAGTCTCTGAGTACTCTTGGAGTTCTGTGGTGTTATTGTATGTGGCAGCTTGCTTAAACATATTCCAGTCAGTGGTTTTAAAACAGTCTTGAAGAGCCTCTGACGTCCCTTCCGGCCACACTTGTATCTGTTTATGGACTGGTTTGGTGACTTTAACGAGCGGTCTGTATGCAGGCATTAGCATGACAGTGATGTGGTCTGAGGCACCGAGGTGGGGGAGGGGGAGGGCCTTGTAAGCTCCTCTCTGTGTGGTGTAAACAAAGTCCAGAGTATTGTTTCCCCGTGTTGGAAAGTCTATGTGTTGGTGTATTTTTTGGAACACACTCTTTAAGTCTGCATGGTTGAAATACCCAGCCAAGATGAGAAAAGCATCAGAGTGGGCTGTCTGCTGCTCACTGATGTCCTGGTACAGTTCATTTAGTGCCTCGCTCCCGTTGCTGTTGTTGGAGCTGGGAGGGAAGTATACAGCAACGAGCAGTATGGCTGTATATTCCCTCGGTAGATAGAACGGCCGGCACTTAATAATCATAAACTCCACCAGGGGTGAGCAGTGTTTGCAGACCACAACAGCATCGCGGCACTACGCATCATTGATGTAAACACAAAGCCCTCCGCCGCGGGTCTTACCTCCCTCGACGCGAGCTCTTTCCGCTCGATAGCATGTCAGCTGATCTAGATGAATAGCGCAGTCCGGAACGCTTTTGTTGAGCCATGTTTCCGTGAACACAAAGACACAACAGTTTCTTACAGTCCTCTGAGTTGAGCGTAGTAGTCGGATGTAGTCCAGTTTATTGTCCAAAGAGCGTACGTTAGCCAGTACGATGGTGGGGATAGCCGGCTTGTGTGGGTTAGCCGCTAGCCTAGCCCGGATACCTCCGCGCTTACCCCTCTTCTGCTTCCTCTCGCGCCGCTTGTGGCGCCTCCGCTGTGGGTGAGATGCAGTAGTGGGGGTCGGTGATGGTGTAGGCCTCCGGAGCAGACCGAGATCCCGCAGCTCTTCGGCGTGCGCAGAGTTTAACTCTAAAAATGTGATTCTGCCGACATCGAGCAGAAACTCACGACTGTAGGCACGCTTAGAGATGGATAGACGCGACGAATACGTACAAAACACTGCGACTCACAAGACAAAAAACACGAAAACACCTTTCTGTCGGGAGAGAGAGAAGCCGCAGCGTGTGAACGCGCCGCCATCTTGGTTAAAGTGGACTGACTGATTTACTGACTGTGAGTGGAGACGTCAATCATCAGCTGCGCGCGTGAACTGCGCTTTGCGTGAATCCCGCCACAACCATCCTTTGCCAAATGATAAGCACACTACTATAACGCAATTTTATTTTCTGTTTGATTATTGTTCATTACAAAACTGGGGGGGGGGGCAGATTATATTATGACCGTTCATCATTGTAAAATAGACATCTGATCTAGAGTGCAATAAAGAAGACAAATTTATTAGTTTAAAAAGGCTATTAATCACCTCCTGTATGTGCTTTAAGTCTTCGACGTAGACCGCATTTTAATCTTTGTTTTGTGTAAATTACAGTTGATTCATGTGAAATATCCACTCCTGTAAATCTTTTGCAATCATCAGACGATCTCTTGTTGGCGGAAAGACTGTAAAGCTGCGTGATGCGTGATATCACAGCAGATGGTGGTAAGGAACAAATTTAGTTTGTGATCTAGTCAGAAGACGTGCGCTGCTTCAATGCATACAGGCTCATATCATCAGTTACGCTAATACTCATGATATTCACAGCGTTAAACAACTTGGCACAAGCTGATTGGTTCATGTTGCATAGAGATCAAAACGAAACAATGGTCACTAATTAGAAGTACAAAACGAGGATTTGTAAAGAAGAATGTCGGAGGATTTCGATATAAGCCAAGAGGAGACTGGTTTTCCTTTGCTAAAGTAAGGAAACTTTGCTTCCTTTGCTCCTGTTAACAAACGTTGGTTTTCACGAGACTCACTGGCGCATGCACAGCGCTGACCTCAGAGGTCATCCGCCCAGAACTGCTTCCCTTTACAACAGTGAGCGCAAGCTACATTAAAGTGATTATTACGTTTTGAATATGGTTATTTTTCTTACAAAAACATATCGATTCGCTACAGAAGGCCTTTGTCCCCCCCCCCCCCCCAGAACCTTTTTTTTATGGATGGGCGCTTTTTATTTAACTTGTTTTGGACTGAAGCATGCAACACCCGCTGAGTGCCATGAAACAGTTTAAAAGATCAAAGACAATTTTTAATATAACTCCGACTGGATTCGTCTGAAAGAAGAAAGTCATATACACCTAGGATGACTTGAGTAAAACGTGGGCTAATTTTCATTTTTTTGGGTGAACTATCCGTGACCATTTTTCATATTTCACTATTCAATTTGAAAACAAACAAAAAATCTATATTATGAAAATCATTATTTAGGCAGTGCTGAATCAAATATTTTGTACTATTTCACTTTTCACAATATACGTAAATTTCCTTTTAGGTCATTTTTTTTTAGGCAAATTTATGTGTTATTAGTAGCGACGTCCTTTTTTAAAATAATTTAATTTTAATTAATTCATTCATTTATTTATTTATTTATTTTGAATGATTTGAAGTACACTAAGTGCACATTCAGTACAATTAATCACACGTATTTCTCATCTGGAAAACAATGTTGTTTTGGCATCAGTAACAAACCACTGTTAACAAAAAGCTGTGTTTGCTTTCTAAGAAAAAAAAATGATCATGGGTTGTAACATGAACATGAGTACAGAACAGAATTTTCATTAATGGGCAAACTGTTCCTTTATGAATGATTTTGTTTGTTGCTTATTGGTCATTGGAATGGTTTATGTTGGGCTCTGTGCCATATGGATCATAGTAATTAGGAAAAGTAATTTTTGTAACCCCTAATCAGATGGTCCACTCACGCCTGCCTTGCCAGTCTCATTTAACCACACCAAATTTTTTCTCTGTATTATAATTTATTGCAAAGTGCGATGGGCTTTGAGCAAGGCTTGCATTTTGCTCATGCCAGGATTTACACTTCCAAAGAAACAATATTAACTGCATTAATGTGGATAAACTGTCTTTGTTTCACATTCAGTAGTGGACAGTGGAGACATAAAGTCATTTAACTGGAAACCTGGAAATGAACAAAGTTAAAGGATCTGGAAAAATGTAAAACAAAGAAATATGATGTAAACTAAATAAGAAACTATTGTGCAATGTTTAACCAAATTAGCAAATTTGTGCCATCAATTATGTGAACTCCTTTGTGTTGGTGAAGTGTAGTTAAAGCACATGATTCTTACTGGATCATTCACACAAAACAAAACAAAATAAATAAACAAATAAATAATATATATATACACACACACACATTTTTTTTTTAATCATGCTCTTTATTTCCTCAATGTAACTTTTTTGTAACATGGGGAGTTGTGATCCAAATGCAAGCTTTAATCTGGAGAGTAGTCAGGGTCAAAACACCACCAAACAACAACAGCAGAAGCAAGGCAAAAAGAGTAATCCACATAACAGGCTAAGTACAGGGCAGACACCAAACAATCAGAAACAAGAAAACATTCCAGGGTCAAAACACAGACAGGGCAAAACTAGGAAACAAAGAAAACATGAGAAGAAACACGGAAACTAGAATGGTTAGGAATAAACGTTCAAACATTCAATACTCAGTCCTGAGTGAGTGAAAGAGTGCCACTTAAATAGTCGTCCTGAGAGGAAATGGAAGGAGTCCGTAATTTGATCCTAGGCAGGGGTTTCTGGGAAATGCAGTCCGATTGGAAACAGTCTGAGTGTTGATTGAACACTCTAGTGGTGAGTGGGAGGAATGACAGGGACCGGATTTACAACATTTTCACTAAACTTTTTGAGCATTATATTATATTATATTATATTTCCCATCACGGGAATAAATTACATATTATATTATTTTCAAATATGAAACATTTCATTTTAAATTGTAAAAATGTTTTTACAATATCAATATTATTTCTATAAATAATATATTATTGGTTTTACTAAATTTTGGATAGAATAAATGCAGTCTTGGTAATCATAAGGCACTTCTGTCAAAAACATTTAAAAAAGACTCAAGCCCATTAACAGGACCATCTGCTCTGAGGACATGTGCGGCAGAACTAAACCATTCCCCTGACTGACTCTAATGAACACATATAAACAATCCAGTTCAGAGCTCCACATCTAATTGAAATCCAGACTGCATGTGTCTGATACATGGAGACCAAACCTTGGATACGTTCTTTCACTGTGTGTTTCATATGTGACCCTGGACCACAAAACCAGTCTTAAGTCGCTGGGGTATATTTGCAAAAATACATTGTATGGGTCAAAATGATTGATTTTTCTGTTTTGTACCAAAAATCATTAGGATATTAAGTAAAGATCATGTTCCATGAAGATATTTTGTAAATGTCCTACTGTAAAAATATTAAAACTTAATTTTTGATTAGTAATATGCATTGCTAAGAATTTCATTTGGACAACTTTAAAGGCGATTTTCTCAATATTTATATATTTTTTTGCACCCTCAGATTCCAGATTTTCAAATAGTGGTTTCTCGGCCAAATATTGTCCTATCTAAACAAACCATACATCAATGGAAAGCTTATTTATAGCAAGCCAAGGTTGTGCTGTTTCTTTTTTATTGGTGAGTAACGTTGACTTTGCTTTGTTTCACACAACTTATCCGTGTTGGCTTTTGTTTGAATATGCTTGTGTGTTCCATTCTTCACATTGTTTCACAGAACTAATCGTTGCCTGGGTTGCGTATGTATGTGTGGGGCGGAGTTATCAAAATAGGGGCGAGGTCCTGTTGGGGTATAGGTGTGTTTGTTTTGGTGCTTTCAAATATCAACATCGTTTGGCAAAAATCGCTTAGTGCACCTTTAATTATTGTCGCCACTGCTTCAGGATCGGGTCGGGGCAGATGCAGGCTGACACACAATAATAATCTACCGGTCACTATTACTTTGTACCCACGTTCTCACTACACGATGTTCTGTTGTCAATAAACACACATGACTATGGTGCTGCCATCGGCGTTTACGTTCTCTGTGTGTGCATGTGCTATGACTCCTGACCCCGGGGTTCTATGAGGAGCTGGTAGCTGCCTCAATTGTGCCTGTAGCATTAACCATAGTGATCGTATACTATCGTCTATGACAGAGCTGGTGATTTTTCTGGACTGAAAAAAATGGACTGCTAAGTCTGCTGACAGCTTGTTCCCCCCCCCCAGTTCAAAAATCCCATCTGCGCCCCTGGCAGTATATAAGACAATCATAAAATTGCCATTAGGTAAAAATACAGATTACAAATGATTGATTATTGTCCAGCAGTGTATTTGATTTCGTATAGCAAATTCAAAGTATTATAAGAAAATTTCCTTTGTAAAAAAAATCTAATAAAAAAAAAAAAATATAATCATACTGTACATACATAGGCCTACATAAAATTATTGCATTTGACATTTCTGTCACTTCTGAAACGATGGCCACACCCCTGGTGTGACAAAATGTTAGCCTATACATTAAAGCTCTTTTTTAAAATCTTGGCTTACATAAACTTCTACATATGCCATGTCATGCCATAGCATCATTAAACTAGCATCTAACAATAGTTTTTCTCTAACCTATGGTTCTGTAAACATAAAGGCTGCTGTGTAATTTGCCCTGACTTAGCATTTAAATAATTTAGGGGAAGCATTTAAATAATCCAGTGAATGCACTCAAAGAATGCAGAATCGAATCGTTAATCGAATCGAAATTAATTGTGAATCGAATCGTTCTGAATTTGCAAAAATCGTTCTTGAATAGAATTGAAAACCTATGAATCGTGAATCTAATCGATTCGCTGTCTACCCAAAGATTCACAGCCCTAATATATATATATATATATATATTATATAATAATATATATATGTGGTTCGTGTGTGTGTGTGTGTATGTGTGCTCAAAATGCATTTTTGTTTCATGCTAAACTTTTTGCCAAATCAGAATAGCATTGAGCAAAACAATTGGGTAATAAAGAGTAGGCCTATATTTTATTTTGTCACTTTGTAGTGCTTAATGTTGAGTTTTTACAGTATCGTTATTTTATCATATAGCCTTTCAATATATCAATATTATTTTGGGTCCATGCGGTCATGATGGACATGTACAGTAGATGCTTGAGAACTTCCACTAGATGGCGATAGTAACCTTCAAGTAACTAGTGACCCACTTGGACTGTTTCATTAAAATGAAAGTATGTGTCTTCTTATAAGTCTTCGTTTGTGTGTAATATATAAGAATGCAGTGATTTTGGAAATATCTCAGATTGGAATAATTGGTCACTTAAACGCAAAGTTGTGTCAGACTTTGGCTTTTGGTCTTTATGCATCAGGGAACTGTTGGCTAACACTCCGAGACTCTGGGGCAGAACGCTGGCTGAGACCAAAATGAACATGGATTGGCATGAAAATGTAGTAATTTGACCTCCTATAGCCTACTATGAGTATGTGTTTTACAGTCGACATATGACTTTCTGCCCTGGTTAAACATTTAGTATGTGCAAGGTGAACTTGAAAAACAAGGTGACATGATGGATAGTAGCCTACTGTGAATAAAAAAGAAGGCTACTATCAAAAAAAGACGTAAAATGTCAGAAGACGCCAACTTTGGATCAACATACAAAACTGTCAAATATTATACCTACTTTGTAATATTATTCTTATAGCCTATTGTAATCATTATAAACACAAGTTGTAATTGCTGTCTCACACATTTGTTGTGTTTGCCTAACTGAATACATGTCGTTAACTAAACATAAAGTAGCCTATTATAGCTGATATTACTGTCATTTGAGTATTACTTTGACACACTCATCTCTGGGTGATAACCAAATACCTTCTTATTGTAACACTGAAGCAAGCATTTTCACTAAAGTTGCTTTGAAACGTAATTTATTGTGAATTAACTAATTAACTTTGGAGTTGCCTAGCTATGAGATTGTGTGTGGTTTTGTATATATATATTATAATATATTATCTTTATATAATAGTGATCACTGATGCAGTCAAGAAAAATCTTTAACTTATACCTGAAGCGACGTCAGTTATACATTTTAAAGAGAAACTGTTGATTTTTTTTTTTCCTTCCTATCATCTGTATATTTTACGCAAAAAAACAAAAAAACAAAGCCATTGAACATGCTCTCAATAACCGTCATCACTCTAGCATTGTTGAAGAAATTTGGTGTGTCACAATTGCCCCCTGTTCCAATGGCCAACAGAGGAGGGAATGTAAACTTCACTGCCAACATCCTGTCACTGCATACAGACTTGCAAATCAATCATTCCTCTGTTTATACACAGTGCAATGATGTATAATTCAGCAGTTTTGATATCGATGTCCTGTATTGTGGTCCTGGTGAGCACTGCAGTGAAACTTATATCGTTTGGATTACAATCTTTTTCGTCTAAATATAGGATGTAATTATTTTTTCTAGATAGTTTCTGTTTCCATGCAGCTGTGCAATAGACTCATGTTTCTCATAAGAACAATTTATCATCATTACCAGAGATCTTTGGGGTCTGGTAGATTCCTGAAACATTAATGTGAAAAAACAAACACCAGGAAGCAGGGGCGTACATTTCGTCTAACAGTAGGGGGGGAGAATAAACATAAAATTTCTCAAGAGCAGTTTTTGAAGGGGGCACAAATAATACAGCTAAAATTGTACTTGTAAGGATATGTATAAATAGAGGAAACCTTATTACTATTAGTGCAGCAGGGAGACGATGGCATTATTTTAATGACAGATGTCGAGAGCGCATTATTGTAGCACAAAAGCACATTAAAGGGGTCATATGATGCTTTTTTAAAGATCATTATTTTGTGTATTTGGTGTAACAGAATATGTTGACATGCTTTAATGTTCAAAAAACACATTATTTTTCAAATACTGTACATTATTGTAGGTCCTCATGCCCCGCCTCTCTCAAACGCTTCGTGTTCTACAAAATCCCTCCTTCCGACAGCGCAGTCTGCTCTGATTGGCCAGCTGCCCCCGTGCATTGTGATTGGCCGAACACCACAAACACACGTCGGAAATGTAACGCCCCTTAACAAAATCGCGAGCTTCAGCTTTCAAAGTAAATGTAAAGACCGAGCCCGAGGGGAACGAGTCTAATGCAGACACAGTGTCGAGCTGGTATGTGTTTGCCGTACACCAGCCACGTTAAGACCGCTGACTCCCTGTGTGTTCCCCGTCTCCCCTCTCTCTCACACACACAAACACCACATACACACACACACACACACACCCACACTATGCGCAAAACTCGCATTTGAACAGTCAATAGCAAATACTTAAACTACTAACAAAACATACTGATCAGAGCGCCTAGATTGTCCTAGCAGTCAGAATACTACTCCTCCTAGGTTCACAAAAAAACGGTCGTCCATAAATGCATTGCTGTTCTGTTGTAAGTAATCTTAATGGATCTACTTTCGGCAGGCCAAATAAAGTGCTTTTGCTTTCCCACTGAAACACACAGCATCTCCTTAACATGGCTGCTTCAACACTAACTGTGGTTACTGAAACCACGCCTTCTTTCTTTGCGTGAACATTTGGGCAGCATTATGCTAATATTTTTACATAGTGAGGTAGATATGTGGGGGTTTGTTAGAACGAGCCGTTTTAGGGGGCTTGGCAGAGTCTTAACTTTGATAAGTATCTCTTTGGCTTTGAGACTTTCGTCTTTGCAACTTTACAAATCTTCTTCATGCACCAAGAGCTTGTAACACTCCAAGAGAAAGGAAAAAATGAAATCGCATCATATGACCCCTTTAAGTCAACGAATGTATTTACTTATTTCCCAAAAAATTATTTGGCTTTATTAAAATGTGCGCATAATCTACTCATTGAATAAATAAAGTCTAAATAAGTTGTTCAGATGACCAAAGCACAAGGCTTTCTTGCATAATTAACATTTTAATTGTTTGGTCAGACATTTACACATTCATAAATCAGGGATTAAATGTGAAGTTATGTTCTGTATGCTAAATATGAATATATAAACAATGTGCACAGTATCTATAACTACGATTTGCATCCGCTTTCTGCTGATTGCTGCTGATCGAGATTGACATGCTAAATGGCCGACTGACCCGGTACACTCACATTCATTTCACGAACGAGATATGTACCAGTTCATTCAACTCGTTCATGAACGAGAAGATCTCTAGATCTCGTTCAGTCTCAAAAGAAACTCGTTCAGTGAAGGGTGTATTCGTTCACTACATTCAACAAATCACATGCTCCGTCACATCTCATACTCGAAGGCTATTGGCTCGAGGTTTATTCATTCTTTGACAGGATGAAACAGTTCACAGAGCTACCCAGTTCACTGATCACTACTACTGTAGTAGTACATCACATCACTACTGTGCTCACAAACGCTGCTTTATCAGACATTACAGGCATGATAAAATTAACATGATACCAATCTGACCAATCACTGCAGATTAGCGTCACGCAAAGGAGGGGTTTGGAAAAATGAATCGTTGAGCAAATCATTTGGGAGTCATTGAGCAAGTAAGATCAAAATAAATGCATATTATAAGACAATGAAAGTGTTTTTTGACCTTGCATGCATGTCAACCTGTTGTTGGGGACTCCCAAAACCAAAGTACCTTTCAGAACCCATAATAGGGGCACTTTAATACAGTTTTGGATACTAGGTACCAGACTAAACTCTGTTGACGGGTTTTGGGTACCAGACAAAATGGGTATTTCCTGATAGGATCCAATGCCCAGAGTTGGATCTAATATTCCTCATGAGTAGACTCGATCTAACATTTTTGGAATGGAGATGAGTTTCTATGTACCATACCCCAAATGGTTGACTCTAATGTTATTACCCAAATATTATATATATATATTATATATATATAAGTATATATTATTATATATATATATAAATATATATCTAGGATAAGTTTAGGGTTTGACCCAAAAAGGTTTTCCCACCATTTTCCCATTGTTAGTTTTTTTTTTTACATTATTTCCACACACACTCCCCAAATAGCCGATTTTAGCACTTTTTTTCTATTCATTGACAGTTTGAGATGGAGACCACCAAACAAAAGCCCAGAATCTGAGGCAAATCTGTGTTCATTGATATTATTGATGATCACTAGGTTTCAATTATCAAAGATGTGATGTGAGAGAAGCGCCGAAGCCGGTTTAGCAGGTTAAATATCTAGACCTGTATTCGATCCAAGTCCTGTAGTGTGAAATGTGTTTTTACTGAAACTGACATGAGTACTGTACGACCGCGTTTTAGTGCCACGTTAAAAAAAAATATCTAAAATTATGAGATTAAAGTCGTAATATTTCGAGAATAAAGTCGTAATATTACGAGAATAAAGTCAAAATGTTTCGAGAATAAAGTCAAAATGTTTCAAGAATAAAGTCGAATTAGCCTACTACAAGAATAAAGTCGAAATGTTACGAGAATAAAGTCGAAATGTTACGAGAATAAAGTCGAAATAGCCTACTACAAGAATAAAGTCGAAATAGCCTACTACAAGAATAAAGTTGAAATGTTTTGAGAATTTAAATCGTAGAAATTAAAGTTATAATATTTTGAGAGTATAGCCTTTATTGCGCGTGCAAATGGTCCAGATTGAGAGCACCTGGAGAAGTTGCCAGGCTACCGAAATTTATTTGAATATTGTTGCATCCGAGCAGCCGCATCATCTTACTGTATGAAAAAGGAAGAGTCCATTTTAAGGACTCGCGGAAACAGCTTAATATCAAGAATATGATATTTATTAACAGACTGAACAGGGACAACTTTTTATCTTGACATCACTCACCACCCATCCCTTCCTGGGCGGGCTGTATCCTCTTATTTAACCCTTTTTTAATACCCTACAATATAAGTGGGTTATATCAGAAATCATACCCGTGTCATACTCGCGGGACAGTGCTTGGAAAATATTTAAATGTCTTCCATTGCATTGCGTTATTTGTAGTGCGCCACCACCCAATAGCCCAGAACTGTGTGGCTTTTGGTATGCCTACTTTTAATATAAGTCTCAGCTTTCAAAATCAGTTTTATAGCGAAACACAAATTATGTGTCTTACCCAGGGTGCGAACTACGGTGGAGCTAGGGGGAGCTCGGCTCCCCTTAACAAGACATGGGCTCCCCTGAAGGGATTTGTGAAATTTTGGGGGGTCTCAAAAAATATTGACAATGTGTTATTTTGACATGCAATTTCAGTTTTGTGTAATGTGATCATCGTGGATTATTATGTGTAAAATTGCAAAAATATCGTTCATTCATGCATGATGGCGATTTAAATCTAATTCACTTCAATTAAGATAACTATACATGCTATTTTTGTAATGAGCATCAAGGTGTGGGGGCGCTGCGGTGCAAATTCCACTCATGTTTAGTATGTGTTAACTTAAAGATTCGTAGAAAAAATATAAACGTTGGACTCTGTGGTTGATTATGTGTTAAGGTAAGGCATGTTATTCACAATTATGTGTTGTGGCTGGGTTGTTATAGGTCTGCGTGACTCTCGGTGTCGTAGGCCTAATTGAATGGAGTAATTATGGTATACTTCTGTAGCCTGACGACCAGTAACTTTAACCGTTGTTCGTGTGAACTCAAACACAGCCTGATGCTTTATTTATAGACTATTTGTGGGTGGCTGTTTGTTGTTTCACCTATCAATTTGTGTCGATAAAGTATAATAGGGTAAATCCTGTATAGTGATTTATCCTATAGAGTGCTACAAGTAGTGCATACACTTGTAGCTGTTATGTATCTTTGTAAGTCATTCTTTTGAGGTACGCGCAAGCACACAAATGTTGGAGCAGTGCCAAGATCAGTGCTGTTCTCTGTAGGGTTGGCTTGGTCTTCTTCAGAGCTGCACTCGCTGGGCATATGCATCTAATTGTTCTTTTCTTTCACTCTGGGAGAAAGCAAATCTTATTGGCTGATGACAATATAGCCATTCATTACAAATGTAGCTTTAACAGGAATGCCAGTCTAGAGCTTGCATTTTATTTATTTATTTATTTACTTTATCTCAAAATTGAATCATCATTTCATTTGTGTTGGGCCAGCATGATGTGCATCGGCTTGCCCATAAGCTCTGCAGTATTTAAGTTGTGTGTATTTAAGGCATTTTCTGAATCAAAATAACTAAACCAAACCCACAAGAGAGATTGGTTCTTATGTCTTTGCACATAACAAATGGGTCCAATTTGGAGGAATGTTGCAAGCAACATTATTTCACCAACAAAACAGAACTGTCAGTTACTGAACAAATCCACGTTTTTGAAAGAGTCTGACGGATGAATCATTCAATGACTCATTCATAAGTTAGTCACTTGCATCATTCCTGAATAAATCAGTGTTAATGAATGATTCACTGACTCGCTGATTAAGACTGAATGAATTCAGAATAACATACCATGCTACCATACTACTATTACTGCAATATAAACCAGCTATTGAAAAATGTATATACTAAAATGTGTTTGAAATACATTTATTTCATGCTAAGTATACTACAAATACATTTACATACTGTATTAATGTACCTAATAAAAACTGGTTATGTTATAAAGTCTGCAAAAGAACAATTAAGTTTGTCAATACTGCGCTTTAATTGTGTGGAAGTAGTGCTGAAGTCCAACTAAAGATATACTTAAGTATAATTGTGCTAAAGTGGAACTATTGCAACTATACTTTAAGTACACTTTAAATATATTGCTTTTAAAGACTAATCTTATTCAAAGATCATACAGTCCTCATTAATAGTGATATTAAAACACATTTTAGGCTAAATATTAAGAAATGTGCACTGTGCACAAGAGATACTCGGAATAAAGTTTTATTATAGTTTTTTTATATCATTAAGTCTCGAGCAATATGGCAGTAAATATGTAAATAGATTTGAACTACTTAGTATGAAAAATTTATTTTAAATATATTACCAGGGAAGACATTACTAAAGAAGTTTACTTTATTTTACTACTAAACATTACTTATTTAATTGGATTGGTAACAGCATTTCAAATTCTTAATTAAAACACAAATTAGAATAAGAGTGTCTTATTATTGTAATTGAATTTATTGATTCAATTTAATAATTTGACATAAAACAGGACGTGTTTAATAGGGTTAGGGAAAAAATGGTAAAATGGAATACTGTAAGTGAAGAGTGCATTGGCAAAAAAAAAACCGATAACTCCTTTTTTTTTATTGCGCCTTTCAAGTAATATCAATCAAACTGCAGTTGGGTTTTTTTGATTAAGTAATAATAACTTAAACAAGTACAGGTAATTTACAAAATTAAAGTTAATTAAAGTGTTTTTTTTACATATTAAAAGTTTGTTTTGCAGCAAAAGCAGATAACTCCAACAGTTGTTTTTTGGCAAAAGCAGATAACTCCCCATTTCGTGTTTTAGAGTTTAAAAAACACGTTTAATCTTCACAATCTCCTCAGATGACAATGTAGATGCCTGACAAACGTTGTTGTTGTTGTGATCATAATAAACTTTATGGATGTGATTACACGCAATACACAGAGCTTTTCCCTCACCATTGTAACGTGCTGCTTTTGCAAGGTTCCTTGAAAACTTTTCAGCTTTTATTTTCCTTTTTCGCCTGAAGAAGATATCACAGGTTCATCAAGTTCGTCGAAATTATCCATCTTCGATCACTTTTAGTCAGCTTTGATGAAACTCCTCTCAGCTAGCACATCTTTTCAAAGTGCAAGTAGCCTTGTCACCTGACCTGAATACAGTGCGCTGATTCGCTAAAATGGACTTTTCGGCTTCTTATCAAAAACAACAAGGGCGCGTGTCGGTTTCTGCAGTAAAATGTGAACCCGCGATACCTTGAAAGTGGACAAAACCGGCTTTTTTGGCAAAACACGTTTAGGGTTCAGATCGCGCTATATGTAAAGAATAATGCACGGCAATCAGCTCATTTTTTTCTCTTCAAGTTTTAAAAAAGCCATGGGAAATGAATTTTAGGGGCCAAATATTGCCCCTTAAATGAAAAAGTAAATTTTTGTCACTGGTCTAGCCCCACCATGAGACATCATTGCAAGTCAAGGCTATTTATAAGACCAGTGCAGATATGAGAATAAGGGTAACTTGTCTTAGTCACTTATCTTAGTTCTTTAATTTCCTATATCATCAGCTGTATGGAGTCTTTTATAGAAGCTTTAATTCTCTTAGATTCATTAATTTATTGGTAAGACTCCAATTACCCAGACTGTTCCTCTGGACATACAGCAGAAAGAGCTCTGGAGAAAGAGTAATTTGCAGTCTTTAGCCAGCACTTAGTCATGAGCTCCTGCTAAACTAGAGCTGATATGAATAGAAGATGCTTTATTCAGCATATACTTCCAAATATAGGAGCCCTGCAGTGCAACCACAGTCTAACAACATGGTTAAAGGGGTCATATGATGTTGCTAAAAAGAACATTATTTTGTGTATTTGGTGTAATGAAATGTGTTTATGCCGTTTAAGGTAAAAAAAAAAAAAAAAACTTTATTTTCCACATACTGTAAATTATTGTTTCTCCTCTATGCCCCGCCTTTCTGAAACGCGTTGATTTTGAAAAAGCGAGGTGTGCTCTGATTGGCCAGCTATCCAGTGCGTTGTGATTGACCGAATTCCTCAATTGTGTGACGGAAATGTTACGCCCCTTGCCATATTGTGATGCCTGCGGCAACCACACGTGACGACCCCGGGCTGGACTCCGCTTCGTCCACGGTGAAAGCCGATCCGGCAATCCACGCGCGAAGTGATTGTGTATTCCTCAGCAAAAAAGACGGATCAGCTCCAGGCATGACAAGAAGCTATCGTTCTCTCTGGAAGGCCAAAACACAAAGTAGTTTCGCTTGCAACAACGACACAGCGGCCTTCAGAAAGGAAGTGGCGGTGGTTAAAAATATTTACAGCAGGATACAAGTTACGCCTTCTTTCTTTGCCGTGACATTTGGGCGGCCAGTATGCAAATCTTCCCAATAGTGGGTAGACCTGTGGGGGCCGTTTCGAACGAGCGTTTTAGGTAGGGTGGCTGGACTCTTAACTTTGATAAAGAATATATCTTTTGTTTTGAGACTTTAGTCTTTGAAACTTTACAGATCTTCTTTATGCACAAGAGCTTGAACACTCCAAAGAGAAAGGAAAAATTAAAAATCGCATCATATGACCCCTTTCATGTCTAAAAGAGCATATAAATTAACAGCAAACACATTCCTTAATTATGATCACGTTAATAGTGTCTTATTGGTATATTGTACACCTTGATATTGTAGTGTGTATATATAATACAGTGGGTACGGAAAGTATTTTGACCCCCTTAAATTTTTCACTCTTTGGTATATTGCAGCCATTTGCTAAAATCTTGAAGTAATTTTTTTTCCTAATTAATGTACACACAGCACCCCCTATTGACAGAAAAACACAGCATTGTTGCCATTTTTGCAGATTTATTAAAAAAAGAAAAAATGAAATATCACATGGACCTAAGTATTCAGACCCCTTGCTCAGTATTTAGAAGAAGCACCCTTTTGATCTAATACAGCCATGAGTCTTTTTGGGAAAGATGCAACAAGTTTTTTACACCTGGATTTGGGGATCCTCTGCCAATCCTCCTTGCAGATCCTCTCCAGTTCAGTCAGGTTGGATGGTAAACGTTGGTGGACAGCCATTTTAGGTCTCTCCAGAGATGCTCAATGGGTTTAAGTCAGGGCTCTGGCTGGGCCATTCAAGAACAGTCACAGAGTTGTTGTGAGGCCACTCCTTTGTTATTTTAGCTGTGTGCTTAGGGTATTTGTCTTGTTGGAAGGTAAACCTTCGGCCCAGTCTGAGTTCCTGAGCACTCTGGAGAAGGTTTTTCGTCCAGGATATCCCTGTACTTAACTGCATTCATCTTTCCCTCGATTGCAACCAGTAGTCCTGTCCTTGCAGCTGAAAAACACCCCCACAGCATGATGCGGCCACCACCATGCTTCACTGTTGGGAACTGTATTGGACAGGTGATGAGCAGTACCTGGTTTTCTACACACATACCGCTTAGAATTAAGGCCAAAAAGTTCTATCTTGGTCTATTCAGACCAGAGAATCTTATTTCTCACATCTTGGAGTCCTTCAGGTGTTTTTAGAAAACTCCATGCGGGCTTTCATGTTGCACTGAGGAGAGGCTTCCGTCGGACCACTCTGCCATAAAGCCGAATGGGTGGGGGGCTATGCCTGCAGTGATGGTTGATTTTCTACAACTTTCTCCCATCTCCCGATCTGCTTCTCTGGAGCTCAGCCACAGTGATCTTGGGTTCTTCTTTACCTCTCTCACCAAAACCCGATAGCTCAGTTTGGCCGGATGGACAGCTCTAGGAAGGGTTCTGGTCATCAAAAACGTCTTCCATTTAAGGATTATGGAGGCACTGTGCTCTTAGGAACCTTAAGTGCAGCAGAAATTTTTTTGTAACCTGGGCCAGATCTGTGCCTTGCCACAATTATGTCTCTGAGCTCATCAGGCAGTTCCTTTGACCTCATGATACTCATTTGCTCTGACATGCACTGTGAAATGTAAGGTCTTATATAGACAGGTGTGAGGCTTTCCTAATCAAGTCCAATCAGTATAATCAAACACGGCTGGACTCAAATGAACGTGTAGAACCATCTCAAGGATGATCAGAAAAAAATGGACAGCACCTGCGTCATATAGAGTGTCACTCAGCAAAAGGGCTCGAATATTAGGACATGTGATATTTACTTTTTTTTTTTTAATAAATCTGCAAAAATGTCACAATTCTGTGTTTTTCTGTCAATATAATAAGGGTGCTGTGTGTACATTAATGAGGAAAAAAAAAAAAAAAATGATTTTAGCAAATGGCTGCAATATAACAAGAGTGAAACAGTTAAGGGGGGGTCTGAATACTTTCCGTACCCACTGTATTATATATATATATTTATATATATATATATATATAAGAAGTGTGTTCCACTTAAAACTTGGCAAAGGGTATTATGGGGATTGATTTAAACCTTCAAAACAAAGGTTTGCTAGGTAGTGCACACACATTCAAATGCTGTCATCTGACTTCACGTTCAACAGAGTGTACTTTGATTCAACAGTGTGTGAGACCGAGTGGAATGCGGAAAATGAAGTATCTGGGCCTTATAATGTACTAAAGCTAGTAGGGGTGTGAACCTACACTGGTCTCACAGTTCGGTTACGATTATCATGTAATCGATTCGGTTAATTTCCATATCACGATGCATCACAATGCATTGACAATGCACTGCACCCTCACATTTATACAATTTTGCCAATAAATACAAGCAGTCAGATATATATGAACTGTACCTGACCTGGTTTCTTAAGTTAGTGGTATTACCCCCTGCTAGTGATGTGACATTTGAACCAAGGCATCTGAGCTTGTGTCAAGAATAAATGGGCGTGCCAGATGAAGCCTCGATTCGAAGCTTGTGTTGGTAACATAGAAATCACGTGACCAATAACAAACGAAGCTTCACTTTCTGTCCAGTCACATGTGCGATTCCCTTTGCGTGTCGAAATGTTCGATCCCCCAGAACTTACTTTATGAGTAAGTTTTAATTCTGACTTATTCAGTAACATTTTAGATACCCAGTCATATAAGTAATATGAAGAATACAAATTATTTAAGAAAAATTCAGTATTTGTCATATGCAATTCATATGTGTATATTATTCTTCTATTACATCATATTGATATTTCAATATCATCATACAGAAATTCAACAAACACTGTTAAGCTTTTATTTGTGCACATAACTTGAATCGGTCTGTGACACGTGGTAGATGCCTTGTCCCACAGAGCGTCTTTCACAGGCTGTTAGCTGACCTATGTTATTAACCACCAAAAGATGGCCCTGTTTTTGAGACCACTCCGCTGAATCTTTTCCGAAAAAACAGTCCCGAGGAAAGCCTCAGTGCTTACGAGGCTTATTTGCCCATCCATACCCCAACCTATTTCATTGTGCGTGACTGATTACACGCGTGTGTCTTCTACAGGTCGTGCTTACCAGGTTGTTCATGAAAGCCGAAATGTGCCCAGATGTCGGCTTTTAAAGTAGTTGGAGCATTTTTAATTACTCGCACTTGCGTCTCGCCTCCCTCCACCATCAGGCATGTTCGATTTGAAGCAGGGCTGTGCAGAATGATCAGCGTATGTCATAAACCGCGGAAGCGATTTGAAAGCATAAGGACTCCGTCTGTTCTCTATAGCTCTCATGGTATTTTGATGTCATACACTGATCGTTCTGCGCAGTCAACCTGAACGCGCCTAATGTATGCTACCACGACAAAGCACGCATGCGACAAATGACATCAGAAAAGCGCCAGTACGTTATAATCAGTTATGGTCTATTACTGAACCAATACCGAATCGCCCTTGTCTGCATCGCGATGCATCGTAGAAACGATTAATTTCGACACCCCTAAAAGCTAGCAGCAACCTTTTTAAAAGGTTATTTCCTTCAAATGTAAAATGGCAAATGTTTCACTGTAGTAAAAAAAAGAAAAGAAAATCACAATGAAACAGAAGTAGCAAACCAACACTCAAATTACATGCTTTTTTTTTTATTTAACTGGCTTATAAACAAACACCCTAGCAAATGCCTATAAGGCAAAACCAATAGCAACCCCTAAAACACCTGTAAAGATACCACTGGCGAGCGTTGAAGAAGTGCGTTATCTAAACAAAGCAAAATACACCATCAAACAAAGACGGACCAGAACAGACTGATTGGCATTAACAGACTGAATGAACAGAAAAACAATCACCAAACAGCAGGGTAATGATCCAGACTAGGTTTACATGGATCAAAAAAAGCAAAGTCTACATGCGGGCTATTTAAAAAAACAATAAAGGTCCATGACAAGAACAACCAAGGAGAGACAGACCGACTAAGCAAAAAGTGAGGACATGACACAGTAAGATCAAACTTCAATTCGGGCTGCACGGACGATCGGCAGCTGACTTGAAGCAGTGCATGATGGTTAGAAATTTTGTCGGACTTGAACTGGCGCCGACGCTACGTCACTGTCACGTGTAGCATCAAAGTACGGCGATAGCGTTTTGAGAGCAGCCGGCTGACTCAGATGGCGCAGCTTTCAGAGCGGACTGCAGCGCTGATGATGACACGCTCGTTTCACGATGGCCAATTACCAACATGACAACCAATGATGTTGTGTTCTAACATCTTCACTTCCAATAGGTCACAAATCTGTGTTTTTATTAAAGTAAAAGTTTTTTTTTACTGTAGTCGCAATGTTATATTGAGTTACGTTTATCAAAAAACACTGATAAACATATATACCCCCACTTTGTTAGTATTTAAATAGTATATGTTTGTGAACAGATGGCACTGTATAAAGCAGTAAATAAAAAGTGTTTCTGTTGTTCATTAAAACTCTTCTGAAACGTCTGTGTATTTGACCCTATTGAATGGTATTAACATCTTGTGGATAGAGGGAATGCAACCAGCGCGAGCGTGCGTCAATTACCGGAGCAGAAAGTGTCCGACTTGACATCTCCGCTTTCAATTCCGCCCCCGATTGTCTGCACAGCGCTGCATGAAGTGGAACACACCTATACACAAGACAGAAATACATGAGGATCAAGGAAATCACATGACTAAACAGGGACTATGACTAAATTCCAGAATAAAAGACATGAAACATGAACATGAAACAAAACCCAAAAACCCATGTTACAACACCTTTGCACTTTCCTCTTTTGTACCCTAGTGAAAAATAAATATACTTAAATGTATTTGAAATACATTTATTTCATGCTAAGTATACTACAAATACATTTTCATATTTATGTACTCAATAAAATACCCTGCAACTGTACTTCTGGTATACTTAAAGTCTGCTAAATTGGAACAACTAATTTTGTACTTAATGCACTTTAATTGTGAGGAAGTAGTGCTGAAGTCCAACTAAAGATATACTGAAGTATGACTGATTGTGCTAAAGTGGAACTATTGCAAGTATACTTCAGGTACACTTGAAATATTTTGTATTTAAAGGCCGATATTATTCAAAGATCATACAATACTCATCAAAAGTGGCATTAAAACACATTTTAGACTTAATATTAAGAAATGTGCACTGTGCACAAGTGGTACGCCTAATAAAGTTTAATTATAGTTTTTTTATATCATTAAGTCTCGAGTTATCTGGCAGTAAATATGCTAATAGATTTGAACTATACTTAGTATGAAATAAATGTATTTTAAATATATTACTTTTTTACTAGGGTAAGCTGCTTTGGATAAACATGTCTGTTAAATGCATAAATGCACTTCAGTTCTAAAAGGAATATTTTGGACATTTATAGATAGTCACACTTAAAAATTCTGGATGTCACTGCATTAGATACAAATTATCAATGTAAATGTCATTAATTTTAAAGAAAGATAGTACATCCTAGAGAAAAATAAATATACTAAAATGTATTTGAAATACATTTATTTCATGCTAAGTATACTACAGATACATTTACATATTTATGTACTTAATAAAATTACCCTGCAATGGTAATTTTGGTATACTAAACCGGTATACTTGAAGTCTGCTAAATTGGAAAAACAAATGTTGTGCTTAATGCACTTTAATTGTGCTGAAGTATGTAGTGTATTGAGTTGAATATACCCAGAATAAAGTACAAGTACTGTCGGGGTACTCCAGGTTAGATTCTGGTTGGCCAGTTGGTTGTCCAAGGAGGACACCTGTGTTAACGGAGCTGGTGTTCAGTTGATGAAGTAAAATAAAAAGGAGAAGACCAGCGTTGGTCTCTGACTTTTATTTGTGTTACTTCGAACAAACACAACAAAGTAGTGCTGAAGTCTAATTAAAGATACTATACTTAACTATATTTGATTGTGCTAAAGTAAGACTTGAGCCAGTCTTAACGTATCAATACCATGAGTTTTCAGTTTTATTGGCCAACTTTTGCAAGTACACTTTAGGTACACTTAAAGGTTTGCATTGTTAAAGAAGATTAGCTTTCAAAAGATCATATAGTCTTCATCAATAATGACATTTCAGTCATGACAACTATCGGAGATAAACAAAATATTATTGGATATGAATGTACATATTATAAGTTTGGTTTTGGCAGACTAGATCTGCTAGGCTGCTGCTGCTGCGACGGCAGGCAGAACACACTGCTCTGCTAAACCCCAATAAACAGAGAGAAGGAAACTTAGCTGCTACCTGGCAGCATAAGACTCCCCCAATACATGGAATTAGCTGTTTGATGAAATACCCCGTAGCAGATCTAGACAGGTGGTGCGTAGAGGAGGAGGAGGGAAACCGAGCGCGCAGTCTAACGCTACCTGGTCAGACTGGAATATATAGGCGAGTCTAGATTGAAAGGAAAAGCTGATTGGTTGGTGTACCGGCTGCGTGGCAACCAATCAGCGGCACGTTAGAGTTTCATGACTGAACTAGGCATTTCAGTCATGACAACTCTCGGAGATAAACAAAATATTTATTAGAATATGAATGTACATATTGTAAGTTTGGTTCTGGCGGACTAGATCTGCTACGCTGCTGCGACGGCAGGCAGAACACACTGCTCTGCTAAACCACAATAAACAGAGAGAAGGAAACTTAGCTGCTACCTGGCAGCATAAGTCTCCCCCAACATAGCAGATAGGCTGCAAATTAACGCAGTCCTTAGACCTTGATTGCGGATCTGCCGTCAAAACATGTGTAATGGTTTCTTTGCTGCTCCGTAGAGCTATGGAACCCGAGTGTACTGGCTATGTGTGCCTCAGCTACCATGCGACCGGCTTATCCTAGTGGGCTAAAGAAAAATGTGTGCCTTGGCTACCTTGCCGACCGGCTTACTCTAATGACCATAATTCATGTAACGAAACATGGATGAAAAGGGCAGAAAACAGAATTAACTCACCGGACATGTCACCCATTGAGCATGTTTGGGATGCTCTGGATCGGCGTATACAACAACGTGTTCCAGTTCCTGCCAATATCCAACAACTTCACACAGCCATTGAAGAGGAGTGAACCAACAATCCACAGGCCCCAATCAACAACCTGATCAACTCTATGTGAAGGAGATGTGTTGCACTGCGTGAGGGAAATGGTGGTCATACCAGATACTGACTGGTTTTCGGACACCCCCGGACCCCCAAATACAGTAAAAATGCACATTTTAGAGTGGCCTTTTATTGTGGCCAGCCTAAGGCACACCTGTGCAATAATCATGCTGTCTAATCAGTATCTTGATATGCCACACCTGTGAGGCGGATGGATTATCCCGGCAAAGGAGAAGTGCTCACTAACAAAGATTTAGACAGATTTATGAACAATATTTGAGAGAAATAGGCCTTTTGTGTACATAGAAAAAGTCTTAGATCTTGCGTTCAGCTCATGAAAACTGGCGGGCAAAAACAAAGTGTTGGTTAAATTTGTTCAATGTAGTACGTAATGCAAATTACATAATTTAATGTACAATAAATAAATGTAACTGCAATCAGTTGCAATTACTGAGAAAAAATGTGTAATAAATAGTTACTTAAAAAATGTTATGCTTACAAAGGGGGTACATCTGAATATTTCCCCGCCGCACACAAACACACCACAACAAAGAGAGATGAATTGATTCTTAATAAATTGCATGAATGCTCTAAATGAGATACCAATATTCAGGAGTTTAGGACACAGCTATTAGAGAAAACGTTTTATTCCTATTGGGGTTTATGTATATGCTTATCTTTTTTGAAGCTTAACTTCCCCCCCCTCCCCCGGGCATGTTGTCATAGCTATGCACAGATGTGATTTCAAAAAGATATCCTAGCTATTAACTATTTCTTGTTATTATTTTAAAATCTGTATTTAAACCCAGAACGATGTTAAAGTAAAAAGGGTGGCTAATTGAATTGGTGGGCTGCTGCTTTAAAATTAAAGTATATATCTTAATTCAACCTGATTAGGTGGTTCGAAAGTCTGAAAAGTAACAGTGTTGAGTACTAATGTACGGTAACCCTGCTAAAATTCAAGTTTATTGTATAGCGCTTTCAAATAAAAGGTTGCAAAAGCAACTTACACAAATTAAGTCTTCTACAATATTAGTGGATCGCTATCAGTGGTGACTGTCAGTTACTGTACATATGGCAGAAATGTACGGAAAAAAAACAATTTAAGACGTAATCAAACAGACGATGAACACTATTAAGTAATTGATTATGCAATCAAACTTATAGCAAAATGTGGTATTTCTGTATGTTGTTCAGGGTTGGCATCATCTGAGGTCCTCTGAGGGGTTGCCATCATCTCCTCTCAGGTGTTCTGGATCCAGACTGAAACTTGTGTAAATCCTAGACATCCCGTGGCAAAAAACAGAGAAACAAATAGAGACATAATTAGAATAGCTGCTGTTCCAACCAAGCAAAATGTATTTGTTTAACCCAAAATAAAGAATAATAATGTGCATTCGATCAGATATCACTGCAGTACAAGATTATGAGATGCAATATTTGAATGCTTGGCCAAAGAGATGAGTCTTTAATCTAGATTTAAACAGAGAGAGAGTGTGTCTGAACCCTGAACTTTATCAGGAAGGCTATTCCAGAGTTTGTGAGCCAAATGTGAAAAAGCTCTACCTCATTTAGTGGACTTTACTATCCTAGGTACTACCAAAAGTCCAAAGATTTGCGACCTTAGGGAGCGTGATGATTGTAGCGTGGTAGAAGACTAGTTAGGTACACTGGAGCTAACTCATTAAGGGCCTTATAGGCAATTAATTATATTTTGTAACTGATACGGAACTTATAGGTAGCCAGTGCAGAGACTGTAAATTGAGGTAATATGATCATATTTTCTTAACCTGGTAAGCCACTGCATTTTGGACTACCTGTAACTTGTTTATTGAAGATGCAGGACAACCACCTAGCAGTGCAGTACAATAGTCCAGTCTAGAGGTAATGAATGCATGAACTAGCTTTTCTGACCAGAAAAAGGGAACATGTTTCGTAACTTGGGGGGGGCATGTTTCTAAGATGGAAGAATGCTGTTTTTGTAACGTGGGAAATATGATTTTCAAAAGACAAGTTGCTATCTAATATAAGACCCTGATTTTGACTTTAGAGGAAGTAAAAGTACATCCGTCTAGTTGCAAATTGTTATCCAAGATATTCTGTGTATTGTCTTTTGGTCCAATAAGTAATATAATCCGAATTTAATAGGAGAAAATTATAGGTCATCCAATCTTTTACATTTTTAACACACTCTGTTAGCTTAGATAATTAAACGTTTCATCTGGTCAGTTGGATATATAGTTCAGTATATCAAGCTAACAGTGGAAACTTAATAAAGTATTTTCTAATAATATTCCAAGGGCACCATGTATATGAATAATAGAAAGGTGGACCTAGGACAGATCCTTGTGGCATCCATATTTTACTGGTGATAACTGTCATGAATCGGTCAATGAACTCCATTGTTACCATCAGAGGTACCCTTTCAATACATTGTCTCACACTACCATACTGTTGCTTATCTTCCGGAATAAGATCCATCATTCATTGCACTCAGCCCGGATTGCCCAAGGTTTACTCACTCACTAACTATCTAACAACTCAATCAACTACCATCACTGAGAGTATTGCGTAGCGTTAGTTTTCATGTTCCTGTTTTCCTTCCCGTGTTTCTTGTGTTCCTTCCTGCTGCTTCGCCCTGTCTTGTCGGTTTCCTCGGTTCTGATCTCTGCCTGTCTCCCTGAATTTATCCCTCTAGTCTCGCCCCTGTAATTCTGTCTGCCGATCGTCAACCTACACTAGCCCTAGGACTATTCTCGTGTCTTGCCCGCCATATACCTGTTTGCCATTGTTTGACCCTGCCTGTTATGACCACGTCTCTGTCTTCTGTTCAGAAAAAAAAAGCTTGCACATGGATCCTCACGCCTCACATCTCGTCTGCCCCGTTACAATTATGAGAGGATCCATTTAAATGAACAAAGTGGTTAGTAGGTCAATACAGGTAGGATCTAAACCATCTTAACGCCTGCCCTTGAATACCTGTATAGTTTTGTAATCTTTCTATGAGTATGTCATGATCTATAGTCGAACGCAGCGCTAAGATAAATTAAAACTAGCAATGAGATGCAGCCTTGTTCTGACGCAAGAAGCAAGTCATTTGTGCACAAGTGCAGTTTCTGTGCTATGGTGAGGCCTGAAACCTGACTGAAATTCTTCACAGAGATCTTTTTTGCAGGAAGGAGCACAATTGAGCAGACACGACTTTTTCTAAAATTTTAGAAAAGAGTTTATTAGGTCAGTAAACGAAAGTCCTAATGCATCATTTGTATTATAAACATGAATGTTAAAATCTCAGACAATTAGCACTTTATAAACAGTAACCAATAGGTCTCAGAGGAAATCTGCAAACTCTTTTAGGAAATCTGTATACGGCCCAGGTGGTCTATACACAGTAGCCAGAGCAAGAGATACGATAGATTTCTTTTGCATATCTGACAGTGTAACATTAAGCAGAAGTATTTTGAATGAGTTAAACCTGTATCCTGTCTTCTGAGTAACATTGAGAAAATCACTATATACTGTTGCAACACCGCCACCACGACCAGACTGACGGGGCTCATGCTTATAACAGTAACTTGGTGGAGTAGACTCATTTAGACCAATATAAATCATTAGGTTTTAGCCAGGTTTCAGTCAAGCAGAGTAAATCAAAACGATTATCTGTGATCATTTCATTTACAATAATTGCTTTGGGTGCGAGTGATCAAATGTTTAGAAGTGCAAACTTTAAAAATGTTTTTTGTTCATTTATTTTAAATTTTTCTGGTTTAATCACGATCAGATTTTTTTCTAGATCCGGCATTAAATTTATATTTTCACCTCACTATTCGGGGAACAGACACAATCTTTATAGATTGTAAAGCACAAGTACTTCTATCATTTAAGCAGGTATAACAAAAGTCATCAGGGCAGTCATTTGAGATTTGACTTACTAGTCACATAGAGCGCAGCGTCCTGGAGATGTTGTCAGACAGGAGTTCCGCTCCCACTCTGCTGGGGTGCAGGCCATCAGCACCGAAAAAGCTAGATGCTCCAGAAAAAGATTCCAATTTATTAACAAATAGCAGTTTATGTTCTTTACACCATGACAATAACCATTCATTTAAAGCAAAAAGTCTACTAAACCTTTCGTGTCCTCATCAAAATGTGGGAAGCGGTCCTGACATGATCGTCGTTGCGGGCGATGTGCTGCGCAATTGTTGTCCGGAAGCCTGAAGTCCATCTTCACGTGTCTCCGTCTGGAGTTGGTGTCGTGTAAAACCCCGGCGGTGAAGCATGGGACCGCTCTCCAGGGGCTTCCCACGCCCCGTCACGTCGCGTGACTGTGCGCAGAAACATCGAGAACTCGAGCACCAGGGAAACAGTGAGTGTGGACTTTACCTTCAGCTAACATAGCACGGACATGCTGGACGATGGAGTCTCTGACGATCACAGTGTTGTGTTCCGTCTCGTGGAGGGGAGCGAAGTGGTTCCGGGTGACCGGAGGTGGTGGAGGGGAAGAGGTTGTCGCCCAGGGCCTGGCTCGCGTTTTCTGCTGCGGGGGCACCCAGGGTCCATGGTGTGCCGGAGTGCAGGACATCTGGGAAGATGGCGTTCTGGGTGCACTGGGCCTGTGCAGAGAAACACACAGAGTAGAAGTGGTGGGAGAGATAGCACCGCGCTGTATACTTACCTCGGACTTGTAAGCGTCAGCCTGGGATGTTTCCAGCAAGGCTCTCCGCTCTCTCAGCTGGGTCTACCTCTCCACCAGGTCGCAGATCTGCTTCTCCACGGCCTCCAGCTCGACCTGCACCGAATGCAGCACGAACAGTCCTCACATGCACTCAAAGGTAGACACACATCCGCCATTAAAGCAAGTAACAGTGAGTAAAACAATGGTAATGTGTGTGAATAGAGTATTAGCAATGTAAGCGAGATTAGCGGCAACCATGCTGGCAATGCTAACGGCTATATCCTAATAGCGGACTCGGGAAATCAAAATAAAACTAGTGATATCAAGGCGCTCTGATTGTTTTGTTGTAGAACGCGATAGGGGATATATTCACGCGTTATAGAAATTAAAATGATGGTGTATAAAATGTATTTTAATATAAAAAATAGACGATAAAGAATTAACTTGACGGAGCTCAAACTCAAAACACAGCAGCAACAACAACAACAAAAAAGTTACACTACTTATTACATTTTAAATGGGGTAACTTGTAACCTGTAACCTATTACATTTTCAAAGTATCCTTCCCAACACTGGTTATTTTAGAAACAATAAAACAACAATCATCTTCAATAATCATCTAAGTGTCTTTTGGGGCCACAGCTGAAACGGTTATCATTTTCTCCTAATACTCTGAAAGAAACAAAATGCTTCATTTAATTCCATTCCTTTCTTTTTAAAGTCTTCCTCTGCGGATGTTACTTCTCTCCCTTCCAGTCCGATGTGTCTCCAGTCCAGAGCAGAACACAGCAGTATTCACACTGCTAGTATGTCTGGGAGAACGGCTCAGTGTCACAATAAGAGCAACGCACCATGACCGCTGCCTTTCTGCCCACGCTGATAAGGTTTTGTGTATCACCTCTGTGGCTCGACATGAATGGGAATCCTCTTCTACTGCGTGAAAAGAAAGATACTTTACTCGTACCCTCTCTTCTCCTACCTTTCTAGCATTACAGGATTAGTCTTGTACAAAAGGACAGCCCTATTTCACTGCATTTCGGGGTGTAAAAGCATGACATTTCTGTTATCGTTGGAAATATTTTTCAGGATTTTGTGAAACTATCGATCAAAGGCACATCAAAATCATATTCTTGATCATATGCATAATAAGTATCCCATGAAAAAAATATTTTGTTGCAATCTGCCAAAGAAAACACATTTATATTGAAGATACATTCTGAAACAATGTTTCATACTTTTTCCCAATATATTTTTATAAGATATTTTTCTTGGAAAAATAAGATAAAATATGCTATATCTGGAAGTCACAGAATTTTAGTACTTAACCTTTTGTTATTAAGAGGATTGCTTCTCATTCTCTTGTTAGCATCACTGTCGTTTTTTATTATGATATAGGAAATCACCACCAGGGATGAAAAGTAATTGTAATTCCATGGGCCGCTGCGTAGAAAACATCCTTCACCAGCTGATTATTTGGATATTTGTGGCAAGGACACGATTCATCTTATGTAACATTACAGTCTGAAATGCATAAACGGCACACCGTGAGGTTATAAACCATTATGATGGTTTTATCAGAGGCGCTCAGATGTAATATTTCTGAAATAATGGTCTCCTCTCACCTCTGTATGCCGTTACTGTGGAAACCGATAAGTTCCTGATGGATCCAGTATGCCGTTGCCCTGGTAACACCGCCATCATGTCCTGCTACTGAAGAAAGCAGGGAAGCTCTAAGGAGTTGAGATCTATTTTTATTTATTTTTGTATCTATATACGGAGCCTAAAGTGCTGTCATCTTTCTAGTAACCCCTAGTGACACATAAAAGGCAAGTTCTTAGTTATAAGCATCTTAAATGTAGAAGTAACTTATTTTTTTGTTGTTAGGTTGGAAGGTCATTCTTTGCCAGTGCTGGCAAAATGCATAGCAGTGGAGCTCTTCAGTTATAAGTCACTTTTTATATGTAAAGTAGTTACAAATGACCATGTATGGTAATTTCACTCAGATGTCTGGCAGACACTCTTTGTCAACCATGAAAAATGCTTTGTGGTATGCAGTGAACATTAATAGTTTTAGTTATCAAAACACATCACTAATGTAATTTAAGTCCACTATAACATTCCTTTACCAAATATGAAAATTATGCTCCGTTTTGTTGGTGTAATTCAACTGACGAAATACACTTTTAAAAAGAGTATTTAAAAAAAGTATTAAAGCATACTCTTGAAAGAGTGTTTATTAGATGAGTAATACACTTTGAAATAATATATTTAAGTGTGAATTGAATGTAGTATCTTCAGACATTCAACTGCAAGGTAATTACAGTCAAATTAAATGTATTAAAGTTTAAATTTAGAAAAGCTGAACTTTAGAATGTTAGTAGGGCTTAAACATCTTATATATATTTTTATGCATAAACATAAAACCATGTCTGCATTTGTTATCGGACAAACAAACAAGCACTACTCTACACATTTGAATCATCAGTGGCAAATTCTTTAAATATAAAAAATTTTACTTACAGGCTATGAGTTAGAAGCGCCACTGGAACTGCCCCACTTTAGAGAACAGCCTTTGAGCACAGACCCATTGGGGAGCTACCTGCAGACACTTGTCAGGGTTCAGTTGAACATTCTCCCTTAAAATGCATCACAGCAAGGGCACACAGTGGATGATTGAGCGGCCTCTGGCCGTGTGGTCAGGCTTTAGAATGGTTCTCGTCGATCTCAGTGAAATTGGCTGTATATCACGATCTTCTCTGCCTTCTTTCTACTTTGCATAATATTTTATATGCGAAATTTTGCAATTTTTGACAATGCAAAAAGACTGATACTAAATGCCATAATTAACTGGCATGGCTGAAATCTCTTGTACACACGTGTTGTAGTCGCACACGTTGTCCTATCATACCTTGCTGAAACTGTTGCGGGGGCAAATCTCATGTCAGTCTGACACTACATTGTAGCATCAGTGCGTACAGCCCGATTCACACACTTCAGGCGCCACTTGATGCAGTCGCGGCACATTACGCTGTGCGACAGATCGAGGAATGTCTAGACAAACATCAACACCCTGATCTTCCTTCCTGGTATGTAATGACTTACTAATTGTTGTAATCGTTCGAGGGTGGGATTTCTCACCTCGATTGGAACAGGAACAGATGCACATTGTGCATGTGTGTGATTGCATCCAGCTCGCCGCTGATGCTCGATCGCAAGTATAACTGTTCGATTTCAGTTTGCACGTCATATGCAGTTTTCAACTGAGGAGGCCCCGAAAAGCCGTTAATCGTCCGGCCCTCTCATCTGTCGGTACAGCATCTGTGGCAACGGTAATTTGACCTTCTTGTTTCCCCACTTCATGGAACGAGGTGTATAATACTAACCGAGATGTCCCTTTCATTTGGTCCCCTTCTCGACGTCAACGTCGTAATGACCGACAATTGGGAATCCCGTACCAATAATCTAAGAAACCACGTCATGGTGATGCTGCTAGCCTTCCCTTGTCCCGTGTCAAGCCACTGTGCCCCCTTTGTGACGTCCCCCCCCCCCAAAAAAGCATAGGCCAGGGCTCACAACAAGAAGGTCAGTCACTGTTGTCGTAGCACTCAGTGAGATTGGATAACGCTGGGAAAACTGACCCGTACCACTTGGAACTGGAACGTAGCCCCATCCTTCGTTCCTGTTCCAAGTAGTCCCATCCTTCCCGAAGGAGGTTTTGGAAGCACTTACACATATGAACAACCTTTTAGGTGCATATGGAAGATTAGAGTTGATTGTAAACCTCATGGAAATGACAGAAGTCTGCGGGGAAACACGGACTCGGAGGCTATACCATGGACTTTTATACACATATGGGATCCACTTAGTCTCTACATATGAACCGCATAGCCCTCCCTAATCACTTACTCACTGATCCATAGGTGAGGGCCTGTGCGCCGGACGTTCTGCCACGTCTGGCGGCCCGAGCGGATGGAGGAGTCTCTGCCAGTGGTCTACCGTTGGACACTCGAGTTTTAGCAATCCCCCACTACCTGGCGCCCGATTCTTTTCTAAGTGTGTCTACTCTAGCTTCCATTTCGAGGTTGAGAACACAGGAGATACCACCATCCCATTAGGCTATAGCAATCTAGCGAACGTATTCTGGGGGTCGCCCCAGACTGCAGCTCTCTACAAACTATCTGCCAGCGCGACACCACGATGTCCAGGCCGCCCATGACGGATGCAACCACTTCCCTAGGTAGAATGAGCTCACAAACCTGAACGTCGCATGCACCACCCTTGCCTGAATAACCCAGTCTTGGGTAGATGCACTCCCCTATGCCATGGGCCATCCTCTGCTCTAGGGAGTCCGATCTAGCAGCCCTTCTGCCGGCCACCGTGGCAACAAAGAGCTGTCCTCTTTCCGTTGTCTACTAAGCTTTTGTCTTGTCCGGTCTAGCATCTCAAGGCTCGGACGGGACCAAGCAAAGCTGGCTAAGGTCTGAAGGGGTAGCTGGGAACTATGGATGGGGCATTTCGGGGGAGAATTATTATCGCTATCGATTACTCATTAATATTTTTTATAATAAAATTAAAATTATTTTAACTTTTTATACTTCCAAATGCAATGAATACAAAAATACACAGCACATGTTTTTATTCCATCGAGTAGACTTTTTTTTTTTTGTTTTTTTACAATGATCAACCTTGTGCAGTACAGTTAAACTACGTTCGTTAGGGCAAACCGAACATATATTCCGTGCATATGCGGTGCTCATTTGTTCCAAAATAATAATAATAAAAAAGAATCATGTTAAACAATAACTTAAACAAAAAACATAATAATACTTAGATCTGACAGGTTTTGTCAAAATGTAACTCAAAACTATCCAAGCCAGAAGAAAGGGCCAGATATTAGCCTTCCTAACAATTAGGCTAACTTAACAAATTAGGCTACTTAAAGCCTCGTGAAAAATAACTAACTTTAGTAACTCGCATACAACTTCTGCACCAGTCTACTGATTTTTGTTGAGAAATATAAGCATGTTGACATGAACTGGGGTCAGACGCGACCGCAACCTGGTGACCGTCAGTCCAGCCGCCGAAAACACCCGCTCTGAGGGGACTGACGTTGCCGGGATGCACAGGTACCCTTCTTCATTTTCGTTCCTTCCTAACTTTGCACCGTCGGTTCAAACCTTATTCCGTTTCATCTTTTCCACCAGTCTGTAGGTGTGCAGTTCAGGGGTGGGGGAGTCTCCCTCAGAAAGTTCTGAAGTTTTGCTTCGATGCCAGCCTCGCATTGAGTGGTATAGTGATCCCCAAGGAGTTGTGCCATAGCAGATGACTGGGAGGTCGCGACTTCAGTGTTTGCGCTCCCCTCGTCCGTGTCAGACAACGCAGCCTCGACTCCCCCAGCCTGTTGGATAGCCGCCCTATCGGTCCCCACCGCCTCTCCCAGTTCAACCAGTTTCACATTAGCGGCCAGTCTCTGTGTTGGTGTAAGAAAGCCCGGGTGTTTGTGACGAGGGTCCAGCATTGATGAGATCATGGGGGCGAATGACACAAACTCACCAGACTCAATCTGTATAAATATATGATGGGGAATCAATAATCAGAAAACGTTGTATTTTTTTGTTGTTTATTTTATGAATAAAATTCATATTAAAATTAATATTTTTATGGAGTAAGAGTAACAGTTTTATTCTTCGCGGGGCTTATTGCTTAAATCTAAATAGGTAACGAATAAACGAATACATGTGTTATAATAACGTTATATTTTTTATTGTTAATTTTATGAATAAAATAAGTATTCAAATGAATATTTTTATGGAGTAACAGTTTTATTCTTCGCGGGGCTTATTGCTTAAATCTAAAAAGGTAACACGCAGATAACAGGAAAGTATCCATTTAATTATGTATATGTAAACTAAGATAAAGTTTAGCTTACATTCATTCGTTGGATGAGAGAGGAACGCACTTTTGTCTTGAATTCGATGAGTCTGGGCCTGTCTCCTTCACTGTGCATGAGGTGGATATTGATGAGGCCGAAGGTGACGGGATAAGTGTTCGAGATGGAGACGTCTTTCTCTGCAGACATAACCGTGGTGGCACATTTAAGTGCTGACAGCACGGGCTGTGTGTCCTCCATCAGCTGCCAGTACTCATCCTTCAACTCCAGGATCCTGGCATCTTGAAGCTTGGTCACTGTTCGGTCAGACAGCACAGCAACAACAGCCCACCGCTGCTCCACCAGCCGATCAAACATCTCGCACACGGAGTTCCACCGTGTTTTACACGACTGGGTAAGCCAGTGAGTTGCGATGCCCATTTGCTCCTGTTTCTTTTGCAGCACTTTGGTTGCTGTAGTGCTGTGATTAAAGTGGCTAATGAGTTTACTAGCCGCTGATATTACCCGATAAAGATACAGTGCAAATCCGTCATTTGTGGCCAACTGGAGGGTGTGTGCAAAGCAGGCAATGGAAATCCAGGGCACTCTGGTGGGACTGTTGGCAGCTACAATATTGGCCACGTTGTCATGAACGCATGCAATAACTCGGCCTTTAAGTCCCCGCTGCTCTACAGCTCCATTCATTTTCTCAGCGAGGTGGTCAGCTGTATGCCGGCCTGGCAGGCTTTCTGTGAGCCGACCGCTGAGGTTCATTTGCCATCATCACTGATGTCTGCAGTTATGGATGACTCTCTCTGTTAAAGTGTCCAGCAGTCTTAGTTAGAGCACCTCTCTCAGCTTTGCCCAATTCTTTTAACAGCTGCTGCTTTCCGTTCTTAGTAGTGAGTTTCTATCAGTCTAGTGATGGTATGTCGTGATGGAATTTGATATGCTGGTTCCAATAAATGTATCAGTTCTCGAAAACCATTGCCCTCAACAATACTTAAGGGCAGAATATCCATCTCAATGAACTTGCAGATCCCTTGGGTAATTTTCTCTGCTCGTTGTGCATCACAGCTCCGAGTCCGTGCTAACGCCGACTTGATGCTAGGTTGAGACTGAGAGCAGGATGCACCGCCACCAACATTAACCAGGGATGGATGCACTTTGTTTAAGTGGTACATCATTTGAGTCGTGGCCGTGTTGTACTTATACACGGCATCGCAATGTTTGCAGTGAACTATTTCGCTTTTTAAATCAAAATGGTCCCACGCCACACTTTGCCGTGACCTCTTCATGATTATTCTTTTGAAATCAAAATGGAAGATCTCAGATAACCGAGTATGGTGTCAAATATTGCACCCTGGTGGTAAAATGTTTAATTGCTGCCACACAGTGGAATTCATTTAATTGCTTCAAGACTCACACTACGCAATGCAACCTGCATTAGATTTTAAAAAATGCATTAGATTAATCGATAACAAATTAACGTGATCGACAAAATTCTTAACGATCAATTATCGATCGTTGATTAATCATGCCCATCCCTAGTGGGAACCTTGGGCACATAGCTGGGCCGGGCCTCAGGGTCACCTGGGAATCAGCCAGCCACCCGAACTCTAGGCACGAATCGTTGACTGAAAATGCGTGCAGGTTCCCTACCGTCTTGATGGAGGCCAGTGCAAGCAGGAGCAGAGTCTTCATTGATAGAAACTTCAGCTCAACTGTCTGCAAAGGCTCAAATGGGCCCTGCTGTAGTGCTCTGAGCACTAGAGACAGGTCCCAAGAGGGTATAGAGGGGGGCCGTGGAGGATTTAGCCTTCTCGCCCCCCTAAGGAAACTGATGACCAGGTCATGTTCCCCCCGCCTTCCCTTCCACGGGGTCATGGTTAGCAGCAATCGCAGTGACATAGACTTTTAGGGTGGAGGGAGACAGCCTTCGCTCTTACCCTTGCTGCAGAAAGGACAGCATGACTCTGATCGGGCTTTTCCGGAGGTCTTCTTGGTGAGAAGAACACCACTCGACGAACAGGATCCACTTCAAGGCGTAAGCGTGTCTCGTAGACGGTGCTCTCGCCGAAGCGATGGTGTCAACTACCTCCTGGGGTAGGTCACCTAGAACCTCTGCGTCCCATCCTAGGACCTGACATGACGTTTCCATAGGTCTGGACGTGGGTGCCATAAGGTCAGTAGATCTTTCCTCAGAGGAAATCCTGCAGGGATGGGCTTCACGAGGACATCTTCCGGAACCGAGTGGGCCAATAGTCTCCACGATCAGGACCTCCTCCTCGTCCTCACCTGATCTGCACAATGTCTGTGCGAGAAGACTCACTGGGGGAAACGAATACTTGTGCCAGCTGTGTGCCAGTGCGTCTGTGCTGAGTGTTCCCTTCCCTGAATCGCATAGCCGAGTCTGATGGTCCGCAGGAGCCAGCGAGATGGTTTGAAGTGCTGCTTCAAGTCAAACTCATATTGTGTTTGGTTAGGAGATGGACAACAGTTCTTCTTTATAGGTAATATTTTAATTTACCCAATTTTGCAAAATCAGACAACATTGAGTCTAAAATAACCAGGGTGGGGGAGGGAGGGGGGGGGGGAAAAGTGGGGGGGCACGATATTAACTTCCTATTATTGAAATGTTGTAAATACATTTGCTACTGGTCAGTGTTTAAAAAAATTAAAATGCTGGGGAATCACTTCACATAACCCTACAAGAATGATTACTGACAGGATGTCTAAAAAAAAAAAAAAAATGAGGAAAATAAAAAATCACCCACTGACTTTCAAAGTAATGCTATAGTAATGACTTTCTACTTCAAGGACCTTGATAGAAATGTAGCATAGTGAAAAGTACAATATTTGTCTTTCAAATGTAGTGAAGTTAAGGTCATACATTTCCAGAAAAAAATTATATTCAAGTAAAAGTACAGATACTCAAAAAGTGTACTTAAGTACAGTAATCAATAAATGTACTTTGTTACTGTCCACCTCTGCTGACAACACAGCTTAATGCTCTTTGGTTTAAACAACTGATATTTTGTTCTCTTCTCGTGTTTAATTTTTAACTCTAATGTCATGTTTTATATAGGGATAATTATTGATTGTGTATTTAGTTTCTGGTTTTGTGTGTTGTTTCGGGATGGAGGATCTTGCTGTTGTTTTGATACGTAGGGGGTGGGGCGGTAGGGTCAATTAGGTGTGTGTCTTGTGTTGTGGGTTCGGGTGTTGGCGTGTGGTTGTGTGGGTCTCGTGTGGTGTTGTGGTGGGGGTGTGGGTCATCAGTGTGTGATTTATTTTCATATAAAATTTTAATCCAATTTACTAGGAACAAAGTGCATGAGGTGAATTATGCGACATCCACCTTTGTTGTCCTAGATGGCTGACCCACTTCAAGAAGTGAAAACATTTTGTTTTGACATTTATTTTACTCTTCCTTTGACTGCAGCCACCTACTATTGTTTACTTTCAAGGTAAGGTGCAGGACCAGCATTTTGGGGACCATAAGCAGATTTTCTAAATATTTTTGGAAACTCTTTTTTATTTATATTTTCTTCTTTCATTTTTCATTTTTCAAGTTTTGTCATTTTATTTTTTTTAATTAACAATTTTAATGTCTATATGGTTTTTAATTTTTATTTCAGTTTATTTCTAGGCTAATTACAGTGTTTTTACCCTCATACAGGGATATCCTATTGCTTCTGAAGACTTGGAAATCATGCAGAAATAGAATGGAGGAAGGAATCCTCCAAAACAAATATAATACAGCTCCAGAAATCACAAGGAACATAATGAAATTATTACAATGTCAAATTAGGTAAGCATTAAATGTGATGCCGTTAAATAGTAAAATAATCTAATAATTCCTCAAATTCAATCATTTTTGAATCAAAAATAATTTGTTGGCTTTTGTATATCTAAAAAAGTTTTTAAAATGTGTTCACTTCATGCTGTCAATATGTTAATAATGTATGTTTTAGTGTCTATTCAAATGTACAAAAATGTATGTTCACTTGAACTCCATACAAAAAACCTACATGATTTAATGAGATCACTTTTAGACGGAGGTGGACGAAGTACACAAATCAAGTGCTTGAGTAAAAGTACAGATACCCTTAAAAAATATTACTCCAGTAAAAAAGTAAATTCAATTTTACTTGGGTAAAAGTTCAAAAGTACTTGGGTATTAAAAGTAAAAAGTAGCCTACTGATTTATGAATGTTTATTTATTTTGCAATTTTATATACAATACTCTGTCCTCCTGCTAAAAATGCATGTCATACACTGATTACTACTGATAATTGGGGACCATAAGCAGTAGTATATTACTACTGATAATTATTGTTTTTTTCTTTTTTGTTTTTTCTCTGGTTCTTTGTTGTGTTGCGCTTTGTTTGTTTTAGCAGAGTGTATATAGAAATGAGGAAAAATAAAATGTGTGTTGCTTTAATTTACAATAATAACTGCTAAATTAGTAACTTTACTAGTAGCTTTATTAGTACCTACGTGGGACGCACTGGGACTCTGTTGCACGGGAGCGCAGAGATTTTTGCGCTCCAGGCGGGGCGCAGGGGGAAGCAAACTGGGAAGGGAGGGAAGGGTGAACGGGAGAGGACGCGGCCCGAGCATTGAATCGGTAAAGGGGGACGTCAGAACAGCGCGATCCATGCAATCCAATTCATGAATGAACCGTTAAGTGCAATTCGCAAACCGAAAAGAAAAGAATGAGCTCGTTTTCAAATCACGTCTTGTAGTGTGTGACGATTTCTCCAGTTAAAAATAACAAGGAACGACATGATTTTTTTTTTTTTAAGAAATGTAGTGAAGTAAAATGTGTGATTTGGAATATAGTGAGGTAAAAGTTTCCCAAAACAGAAATACTCCAGTAACGTAGGCCTACAGATACTTGAATATTGTACTTAAGTACAGTAATGAAATAAAAAAAATAGTTACTTTCCACCACTGCCTTTAGATACTATATTACAAACAGCCTGGTCTAAAATGTATATCTAGCAGACATAGCATGAGTGCCGTACCCACCTTTGTCCTGTATAATTGCACATGTAGACAACAGTTGCATGCTGAATGTGCTAAGGACACTGTGCTAAAGGTTCTCTTAGCAAATTGCAGATCTTCCATGGTGGCTCCTATTGCGATGGAAAGGTCATCAATCAGCAGGGTATGTTGCCTGATGAGCTTTCGGCCAGCTGTATTGTTTCTTCTAGGCTATTTGAATTGGATTTTTTTATAGTTAAACAGCAGAGAGAGATGAGCTCTGACTTTCCTTTCTCTTGCCATACTGGCCTCATCCCTCGACACTGTTTGTCCAACGAAACCCTGATAAACCTAGAAAGCATATATTTTAAAGGGATAGTTCACTGTTGAACAAAATAAGGTATTTTGAGGAATGTTGGTAACCACAGCTGACCGTAGCTGTGTTATTTAAGCTATTGGTACCACAGTATTTATTTTTTTATTTTTTCCCTACTATGGAAGTCATTGGCTACCGGTAACTGTTTGGTTACCAACATTCTATGTGTGTTCAACAGAACAAAGAAACTCATACAGGTTTGGAACGACTTGAGGATGAGTAACTGATGACAGGATTTTCAGTTTGGGGTAAAATTGTCCTTTTCATAATTTCTACTTCTGTCAGGACCACTATCGTCAAAATGATAGATACTTAGCATAAAGTTTGGTTTGGCGGTATGATTCTGTTCTGGGCAGAAAAACTCCCTGCCCATCCATGCAGCCTGTCATGAATGAGCAGGGAGAGCAGCAATAATAACCCCCTAGGGTTAACAGAACAGAACAAGGCAAATATCATTAATGTGCTTATTGTTTGTCAAGTCAAGTCAAGTCACCTTTTTTATATAGCGCTTTTAACAATACAGATTTGTCAAAGCAACTGAACAGCATTAATTAGAAAAAAAGTGTCAATAATGCAAAATGACAATGGTAAACACTAATTTTTCAGTTAAAAATTAAGTGTAACACTTTATTCAAGATAAAGGAGTCTGATTAGCCAGGGATATCAGAAAGCCAAGTCTGACTGATGACTGTGCTAAAGTAGGGCTGGGGAGGGAGGATGGTACTTTGCTCCTGAGCACGCTTAAAAGGCTCTGATCTGAAAAGCCTGCTGAATAATACTGATAGAGTTTATATAGGATGCCCGATAGGTGTCGTATTCCTATGAATGTGATCAGCTGAGAATCATCTGATGCAAGCTTGACTCACTTGACCTGCCAGAACTAATGCTAACGCTTAATTTCTGTCAGGACCACTATCGTCAAAATGATAGATACTTAGCATAAAGTTTGGTTTGGCAGTATGGTTCTGTTCTGGGCAAAAAACTCCCTGCCCATCCATGTAGCCTGTCATGAATGAGCAGGGAGAGCAGCAATAAGAACCCCCCCCCCATCACAAAAACTTAGGTCCGAACTCCCCGACCCGCACAACAAACGATAGTCGACCGCCCAAACCACAACTGATGGCATTCTGAAAGAAGCATATCCTTCTGGAATAACAGAGACTGGGGCAGCAGCAACTTACAGGAGAAGGCAGCGAAGGGGTGCTCTTCTTTATAAGCAGCTGAGCAGCAAGCCCCTTACCGGAGGTGAGTAGCAGCGAAGGGGTGCCCTTCTTTATAAGCAGTTAAGAAGAGCAGCAAGCCCCTTTAATGCAATACCTGAAAAAGATGCAGAAAACCCACTAGAATTGGCAGCCTAGTTTGCAGCAAACATAGCGTACTGCAGCCATAAAAGCGAGCAATGAACGGATCAGAGATCACATTCTACCTTGCCTAATAGCTTCAGCATCCATTTAAAAAGTCTATAACAGCATATAACTCAAATCAACTCATCAGTTTCTAGATTGGCCGTCTGCCATTGACATTTGTGCTCGTTGTGTTACGTGTTATCTGACAACCCGCGTGAGCATAGACAAAAATCCTTACCAATACACTAGATAGCTTTGCAACAAGCATGTTGCTTGCTTAATCACAGCATGTTGCAGTAGTCAGAGAAACTTAAGGAAATAACATTCCCAATACTAGATGAGCCATAAGCAGCAAGCATATTTCAAGAACAATCAGATGGCCTAAACAACAGCTTAAACATTAGCTTCTTGCTGTTGCAAGTTTAACTAAGTACCAGCACTTGCAGTAACAACCAATAGCTTAAAGCAAGTCTAGCGACAAACATGATACTGAACACTAGATAAGCCCTAACAAGCAAGCAAAATCCCAATACCCTAATAGCTTTAAAGCAAAGACCTTCTGAAATAGCATAGACTGGGGCAGCATGCCCTTTAAGAAGAGAAGCAGTGAAGGGGTGCTCTTCTTTAATAAGCAGCTGAGAAGAGCAGCATGCCCCTTTAATGCAGTACAGCATATGATCAATACCCGAAGTTTAGGCAACAGCCCTATCCAGATAATCGTTAGCATTAATAACACCTTTAGTAGCAAAATCTACATAAAAGTTAAGTATCAAGCACATTACCGATACACTGTATAGCTTTAAGCAACAGCATATCACGGACTTAAACACAGCTTGATGGAAATAATCATACATATAGGATGTGTTTAATGAAACAGCATCCTCAATACTAGATTAGCCTTAAGCTGCAAAGCCTGTTTCATATCAGACAGTCTTAAACAGATTTAAAAACAAGCCTCAGCTGTGGTAAGTTTAAACGGTAACGTTAATGTTACCAGTGTGTCAAAGTACAACCAATAAGCCTAAGCTACGGCGTGCCTAGAAAACCAACATGTTACTGAACAACTAGCCTTAAACAACAAGCAATATTTGACAATAGCATATTTGCAAACATAGCATTAAACAATGAGAATGAAATAAGAAACTTAGCAGGAAATGTTGCTTAATAATATATTTATGGGGAAAGCATCACCCCAAGCTCAGCAAGTGAGGAACCAGAGGAAAACGACTGTAGTTACGTGTATTTTTTATTTATTTATTTAAATATTTTTTTAACGCGCTGCTTGTACTTGCTTAGAATAATTGGACTATATTTAAATCCCTTGTGTTCATTTGAGCGCTCAGTCGTAACCTTCCAATCACCACCGAAGTGAATTTTATTTTATTTTATTTATTATTTATTATTTTTATTAAATGAACATAGCTTGATCTCAGCCAGTTGATCATGTATTTCAGCGGTGGCGAACTCCGGTCCTGGAGAGCCGCAGCCCTGTTGAGTACAGCTCCAACCCTAATTAAAACTCACCTGCCTGTAACTTTCTAGTGATCCTGAAGCCCTTAATTAGCTTTTTCAGGTGTGTTTGTTTAGGGTTGGAGCTGAACTTTGCAGGGCTGCGGCTTTCCAGGACCGACGTTCGCCACCCCTGATGTATTTAATCAACACATGTCATATCACCTTAATTTCTCATGCTCATATGCTCACATTACTCATATTCAAGCTGATCAGAAATTATGAATCTCTAATAAGTATTGAGTGGCAGTCCAGCAGGGGAAGCATACACCCTGCGGAAATACTTCGAATGACTGTCATTGATATTACATTCTTATATGTATAGAAGCCATTAGGAGCGATAAACGCGTGCTTCTGACGCAGCTGAAATCAACCGCACACTCACACAGCTAATGTAAACATCAACCTTAGAAATAAACAACCATAACATTGAGATTGTGCCGCTGAATACAGCGAACCCCAGTTGAAACGCATACACGAGAATGCTTGTTTCTTTGTTTCATTTGTACTGTTTTTGTCTTGCTGCTTTTGCCTATATTTATTGCTGGCGTGTCCTCAGAGCGATTAAGTCACATGATCTAGACTACGTGTTGCTCCAGCTGTATGAACACAGATGCGTAAATGCTGCTGCAAATATGCTTAATATTTCGCTCCAGCAAATGATCCAAAACAATTTTTTTTTCTCAATTAGCAGACCAGGTAATATACACAGCGATATGGATTAAAACAGCATTCACTTATCTTAGATGTTGATTGCAGATGTTCTGAAACACAGCAATGCTTAATTTGCTCCTTGTTGTGATGCAATTGTTCTTGTAATACCCTTGCTGCTGAATAATACTGAATAGAGCATATATAGCAATGCCTCGATAGGTGTCATATTCCTATAGGTAGATGTGATCAGCTGAGAATCAGCTGATGCAAGCTTGACTCACATGACCTGCCAGAACTAACACTAACGCTTAATTTATGGACGGTTTTGTAAGTAGTAATTTACAGTAGCAAATGCTTTTATGCAAAACCTGTTGAAATAAAATACTTCCTTCATCACAGAGATGTCCTTGGTCAACCAGCTTCACCAGAAAGCCATTGCATGATTGACCAGTATTTTTGGCTGAAGGGTTTAATGACATAAGGAGACATTGAGGATGAGTAACTGATGACACATTTTTTCAATTTAGGGTAAACTGTCCTTTTCATAATTTCTACTTATGGACAGTTTTGTAAGTATTCATTTACAGTAGCAAATGCTTTTATGCAAAACCTGTTGAAATAAAAGACTTCCTTCATCACAGAGGCGTCCTTGGTCAACCAGCTTCACCAGAAAGCCATTGCATGATTGACCAGGCTGAAGGGCTTAATGACATAAGGAGACAAAAGAGAAAAGGAGAAAACTTACAAAAATGTAGTTTTTAGCATAGCATAAAACAAGCATAAACAATCTTGGACCAACCAATACATGCTATGATATATGACGTCTGACAAATTTCTACAGCAGACACATTCAAGGTTACAAAATATCTTAAAATGTTTTTACTGCCAAGGCTCCCACACATCCTGAAAAACTGATGCTAGTTTGGCAGTCCTGGAAAACATGGAAAAGAAGAGAAAATGTAAAATGTCCTGGAAAATCTTATTGTTGCCGTCTTAGAAATGTTGTTGTTTTTGTATTGCTTTCCTTTAGCTGAGAAAAGTGAGCTTTGAAGTGTGAAAGATATTTTGAACGACGCGATTCACCCCTGCAGGGATACCATTTACTCTCGTGTTGGCGCTTGCTGGTGGATCAGATGCTTGCTACAAGAGTTCAGCAGCTACTAGCTACCCAGGACTCCATTTCCCATAATCCTTTGCATGGACTCATCAATTGCATCACCTCTCTCATCAGATCTCATCCTCATTTCACAGCTGTCTCACATTAGAAGGACTAAAAGTAGCACACACTGTCTGTCTTCGTTGATTGATTAGCTCTTCCATGTTTCCGTGTTACCTTGTCTTTGTGTTTTGATCCTTTGACTGTTACCTTGTTTTTGATTGATTGCTGCCTGCCCTGACCATTGCCTTGGATTATACTGTTATGCTGGTATTCAACCCTGCCTGTTTTGACCACGTTTCATAATAAAACCTTGCATTTGGATCCTCTACTCCGTTGTCACGGCTTCCCCTTCGTTACAGAATCACCAGCCACACCCGGATCCAGCGGCTTTTTGAGCACTCCAGGCCAATCGTGGACCCAGTCGATCAGCTTCTTGACCTTAGGCAAAAGGACTTGTCAATTGAGGAATACGTTAATCTATTCTGTGAGTTTTCATACCGTGTACTGATTCATGATGAAATTTTGTTTAAGGACTTGTTCCATTATGGACTCAATGAGCCAACAAGATCTGGATTGTTACCTGGAGGGGAATTTAACTGTAGTTTGAGGGACATCATGGACTACGCTCTTTTGTTATGTGGCTCTCCTTTCACCGTGGGAGAGGCAGAACCTCTTCCTAAAATGGTTACCATCCCAGATACTTTTCATAAAATGGCTGCCAGTCCAGATACTTTTCATAAGATGGCCACCAACTCTGAGACTGTTCATAAAATGGCTGACTTCCCAGAGTCAAGTCAAGTCTCAGCTGATCTTCCAGAGCATAGTCATGTCACAGCTGATCATCCAGAGCATAGTCATGCCACAGTTGATCTTCCCAGAGCATCGTCACATCACAGCTGATCTTCCAGAGCATCGTCACATCTCAGCTGATCTTCCAGAATTTCGTCACATCTCAGCTGATCTACCAGAGTCTTGTCATGTCAAGCCTGCCAAACCAGAGTCTGCTCACGTCAACCCTGCTCATGACAAGTCTGCCACGCTAAAGCCTGCTCATGTCAAGTCTGCCAAGTCAAAGGAACCTTTGGCTGGGCTATTTTAGAAGGCATGTGGGCTGTTAGCACAGGGTGTGGGTTTCATTATGAAAGGGACACATCCCATAACAACTGAATACAGCCAGGATCTCCACCAGAAAACTACTGTTCTTTATTTTTTATTATTTTTTTTTCAGAATGGGCTAGGTTAGTTGTTGATTGATTGAACATATTATTTGATAGTTCTCATTCCCACATCTGATCTACAGGTATAACATCAATCCACCCTTGCGACAACCTCCATAGCTAAAACTGTTATTGAAAAAAATTTAAACAAAACATTTACTAATATAATTATTTAATGGACCAAGAAAGCAATAATTCACAACAAATTGTATAGTTATGTTAATATATTTTAATGAAACTCATCCATTTGATTAGTTTCTACCAACTGACACCAGAGTTGCAGGATGCACAGCCTTTGATGTCAACATGGGAAGTGTTTTCTTTTCACTTTTAAAAGATAGTGAGCCTATTTATTTTATTTATTATCACAATCATGTGATTAGTTGCATTTAGCATTTTTTCACATCATCAGATTAGGCCCGTGACCCATTTACGGCCTATATCCCACCAGCTGAAAACCACTGATATGGAGTTTAAGCATCGTTGAATCTCCTCTGACTTATGAAATCAGACATATTTCACACAGACATGCACAGACCAGTCTCGTCTGCCGTTAAAAGCTCTTCACACACCAGAAGAGGAGGCACTGCCTCCAGCAGAAGTCTCCAGGCTTCACTGCACAGCAGAGTAGGCTGCTCTCCAGCTGGTGCAGATGTTCACTTGATAAGCACTGTATGTGGCTGTTGTAAAACACTCTTGTTTGGGGTCCCAAGAAGGCAGATGGTATCCGAGCCTTTTATTCCAGACTGGCAGCCTAGATCAGTTTATAGCTAGATTAAAGGAATGATCCGGGAGCAAAACAAATCAAGAACAACATCTGTGGTAACTGATGCAGAGGATGTCTAATACACACACCTGAACAAATGAGTCTTCTACTTAACTATTTCTATGCTTCTATTGACCTTTTCAGTGCAGCCTTCATAGGAAATCAGTGCACATTTTTTCTGTTTGCCGTGCAATCTCCACACGCTTGCTGGTGCATATCAGAAACGGCAACTGGACAATTTGATCGTGCTGTGCTCATTTTCATTCGTAGAGTTTGCACTCATCCATTTCAAACACTCAATATTGTGTTCTAACCTTATGTAAAATAAAGTACTGTTATCTGGTTCATGTGCATCTTATTAGTCATTTGAATTTGTTAATCATGAAGTAATTTTCCGTGCTTTCCTGAATAAGGTATTCGGCTTGGGGAACAAATAGTGTCCACAATGATGAAAAAATTAAATATCATAATTATGCTTATTATATCTGTTTAATTAGCTGCCAATTTCTGTAAAAAGGCATGTTGGTTTCATAAATTAAATACTATAATAATTATAAGAGGTTTCAATGACTTTTAAAAAGTTATGTGGTGTAACCAAGTAAAATAAAATGGATTCAAACAATTCAAGATGAAAGTATAAATATCATGAATTATGAATTCTTACCATTAATAAATATTACATATAAATATCATTAATTCTTTGAAAAGTCACATATTGTATTTAAAAAAAATGTTTTAAATAATTTTATTGTCCTTTATATTTTAAACAAAAGTCTTTCAAATAATTTCTAAGTGCCTTTATTTTTAATACAATGTACTTTATTTGATAGTCCACTTTAGACATTCTAACTATAAATAACTTTGCACTACACCGTCAACTACTCTCATTAAGTATGAGTAGACGTTATTTTCGGGTGGTAATCACACTACGGTGATATAAACGCACAAGGAAGATGAAGATAAATGCAAATAGTCTTTAATAAATCCACACAAGGGTAAATCCAGTACAGAACAGGCAGGAGCACATGTAGGGACATACTAGACCGGACGACAAACAGAGAACAGAACACCACTAATATAGTGGAGCAAATGAGGGTAATTAACCAGACACACCTGAACTAAATGACACAATCAAACATGAGGGAAAACTAGGTCAAGGAACACATGAGGGAAGAAAACAAACTAAAAGTCCAAGGGGTGTGATTGGGACGAGGGAACCCGGCGGAGCTGGTGGACTGATGGGCCACGGCGGAGAGGAGGGAGCTATGAGCCATGGTGGAGCCGCTGGGTCAGTGGGCAGAAGCGGAGTCTGTGACTCAGAGACTGGAGGCGGAGACAAGGGATCCTCCAGCCAAGACACCAATGGAGACTGGCATACCCGCGGCGATCCCACGGCACAGATGGTAGGCTGAGGGTGAGCTGAGGGGCTGCCAGGAGACGCGGAGGCGATGTGGTGAAGGACTTATACAGAGGAGGTGGGAGAGGGAGGCGTGCGGAGTTCAGATGTCTCGGAGGATTTTGACACTGTGTGTGCGACCCACACACCCCATACGGCCACTTCCAACACCGTGGAAGCGTGCAGCAACGTTGAAGCGACCACGCATGCCTTTATATTACGTCACTAGTTCATGTAGACAATATTTCCAGACTTACAAGAGTTTCCAAGGCAACCGACATTTCCAATACGACCTCTGTGGTCTATTCAGGACAGACATAAGATTCAATCTCACGCCTTCGTTGTCGTGACCGTACATATAGTGATGATATCTGGTGGAAGATTACCGCATCTCCTCTAACGCAACCTAGCTCCCATGTTTGCAGTATAGTTAACATCCTTGCAAATTACTTACACTCATTATGTTGGTGGACCATCAAAATAAGTGTTAGCAATATTAGCAGACAGTATATATAGATTATATATTATCTATATATACTCTTATGACTGATAGTTACTTATATAGTTATTATAATGTCTAAAGTGGACTATCAAACAAAGTGGTAGCAATATTAATGTTTATTCTGGAACATCTGTACACATAGACTTCCACTGTAAGTACATTACTGTAAACTAAAATGATAATTGTTCAAAATCTGTACTTTTTCATGTCTGTAAATCATATATGCCAGGACAGGACTTGCTAGAAATGTGAGACCAATAACATATAGAGACTATTCCTCTTGAATGCAATACTTGATTCTGTCCTACAGCACAAAGCGTAACAACAGACTCAGAACTCTTAAAATATTGATTCACTTCAGCCCAGTTTCCATCACAATACACATTTGCAAAACAGTGCTAAAAATGTCTGCAGTGTTGTTTTTTTCTTCTTCTTACCTTCACATTTCCTTTATAGCTTGTCCTTGGTAAACACTTGAGCTTTTAGAAGCATCTGTGAAGGTATGTGATCAGCTTGTTAAATCCACATCAAATATTCAAAGTGTTTGTTTGGCGTATCCGAGATCTCATGGATGGCATTATGTTTTATTTGGCATCAAACTGAGAAACCCTAGCTATCTTCCATAACCTTTGAATTAATAGTATACGTTTCAGTCTCAGTCTACATCTGCTAAAATAATAGTAAAGCTATTTTGAAAACTCAGTTGAATTCTTCTTTTGCAAATGTCTCCTTTAAAGTTGTCCAAGGCCATCTTGATGAGTTGATGTTCTTTTTACAGCGTCCATACACACCACCCCTTTCTAGATCCAGTTCAAGAGTATACGTTTCACTCTGTTCCTTTCTATCTCTCCAAGCCAGAACAAATGCTCTCTTACTGTCTGTGAGTGTGGGAACAGATTGTGTAGTAGGACTGAACATGATTGTTCCATAATGGTCCTTGTCTATGGGATGATATTAGACTCAAAATGAGTAATAGACGCACGCACAATTATTCATGTACTGCATACATTTTATACATGTATCTTACTAACCACAAACAAATGCCTTTCAATTTGAGTCTGTGGAATTCAGGATTAAATGATTGTGCAGGGATTTGTACAAATACAGACATGTTTTCGAATAAAAATGTTCTGTTCTGCATTAATATATCATAAATTGCTCATGCAAAAAGGAAACCGTGCATATGTGGATCAGGTGACACACGCGCATTAATTGATGTCTAGTTCGAGTCGATCTTGTTCAGTTCATTTGGATTTTGAGACTTCATTTTCGCAGTTTACAGCATTTCATGACGCTCACACACACAACTACCAATGAACAAGGCCCAGTGCAATTCATTAACGTGTACTCGATTTGAAAAAATCGCAAATGTGCGTCACTACATTGAAACAAATGCTTTTCAACCGGTGTCTGTTAGATTAAGGAGTTAATAATTACATTAATGTGCATCATTTTGTTCAAATAGAGACATATTTTGTGAATACAAATGTTATAGTTTGTTTTAAAGTGGGGCATCATTGGTTGCAGGGGGTGAGCGAGGTCAGAATGGGGGGCATGTGTGGTGGATCAGCACGCGTGTGGGTGCATTAATTCACGTCTCTTCTGAGTCGATTCTATTTGATTCATTTGAATTTTGAGACTTTCGTTCCGCCCTTTTAGCCTTGCCCAATCCACACACACACAGCTCATGATCCACATGCAGCTGAGCCTAAGAAAATCAGTGACCACTAGATGGCACTAGCCCCAGTCACATGTGCGCGTTCCATCAGTACGGTTCTGTGAATGTTACATTGTTTTCTTTGTTTCTTGTTGGTTTGGCTATTTTCCTCTACCGTAGAAATAGCCTATAATAAAGATGTTTTATTGAACTTATATTCTACTTTTATTCTAACTTAACTTGTCTTAAGACAATACATGAAGTTTGACAAACAAGCACTTTGTGACGGTACCTTGTTTTTTTCTTTCTTTCTGTAATTCAACAGCACGTTGTCAGTTATTCCTTCCTTGTATTATTATAATTATTATTATTATTAAAAGGGCTATTAGTCGCTCATTTAAGCCATTAGTAATCGCACATTTATATTTAAACTATTAACTTAAACTAAACTATACTAAAAGAGCGTTTTATAGGCTATAGCCATTCCGCGATCAAGCGGATCGCATAAATAGCTAGAATATATTTTATTTAGGCTACTTATTACTAAACTGTTTTCTGAGTCAGTGTCTGCAAAGATGAAGTTGACGATGCTGATGAACGACTTTATTCTTTAATATTTGATTTCTACATTTTTCTGGATATTTAATTAGTTTAATCTCGCATTATAGGCTAAGGACTTTATTCTGGAGATATTTATTTTCTTACTCTCTCATTTCCAAATCTCAGAATCCAAATGTTTCCATATTCACAATATTGGCTATTTGAATTGGAATGCAACAGACTATTATTTATTAGGCCTATGTAAACCACGCTTTGTACTTAACCCACTTTCCAAAAAAAAAAAAAAATCATGGTCTTCTTCACATGTAAAATCATCCTCTTCACATGAGCAAATGTGTGTTTGGCCTGAGCTCAGGCTGAACGGCACGGATTGCACTACGGACTGTTTTAATTATGCAGTGTATCTAGATTCTATAGTGTATCTACTGTATATGTTTGGTTGACTGTATTTTATTCTGAAAATGAACAGGCTGCAACGTTTGCAATGATGTAGGCTATATGAAAGGCTAATTTCTCTCGTACTGCAGAATGGCTATCCAGCAATCGTCACTCATCTTTGCATAATAATAATAATAATACAAGGAAGGAATAACTGACAACGTGCTGTTGAATTACAGAAAGAAAAGAAAAAAACCAAGGTACCATCATAAAGTTCTTGTTTGGCAAAATTAATATAAGCTATTCTGCGTCTTAAGACAAGTTAAGTTGAAAACCAAAACCAAACCAAAAAGAAACAAAGAAAACAAAGTAACATTCACAGAACCGTACTGATGGAATGCGCACATGTGACTGGGGCTAGTGCCATCTAGTGGTCGCTGATTTTCTGTGGCTCAGCTGCTCGTGGATCGCGAGCTGTGTGTGTGTGGATTGCGCAAGGCTAAAAGGGCGGAACGAAAGTCTCAAAATTCAAATGAATCAAATAGAATCGACTCAGAAGAGACGTGAATTAATGCACGCGCGTCGCCTGATCCACAAATGCACATTTTAATCGCTACATGCACAAATCATGATACTTTAATACAAACTATAACATTTGTATTCACAAATATGTCTCTACTTGAAGAAAATGCTGCACTTGAATGTAATTCTTAACTCTGCAGACACCGGTTGAAAAGCATTTGTTTCAGTGTAGTGACGCACATTTGCACATTTTTCAAATCGAGTACACGTTAATGAATTGCATTGGGCCTTGTTCATTGGTAGTTGTGTGTGTGAGCGTCATGAAATGCTGTAAACTGCGAAAATGAAGTCTCAAAATCCAAATGAACCGAACAAGATCGACGCGAACTAGACGTCAATTAATGCACGCGTGTCACCTGATCCACATATGCATGGATTCCTTTTTGCATGAGCAATTTATGATATATTAATGCAGAACAGAACATTTTTATTCGAAAACATGTCTGTATTTGTACAAATCCCTGCACAATCATTTAATCCTGAATTCCACAGACTCAAATTGAAAGGCATTTGTTTGTGGTTAGTAAGATACATGTATAAAATGTATGCAGTACATGAATAATTGTGCGTGCGTCTATTAATCATTTTGAGTCTAATATCATCCCATACTTCGTCCATTTATTACAACCTTACAAACTAAAAGTAATACACAATTAATTCAGTACTGATTTAGAGCTGTTTTGGACTGTTTTTGCTTGTAAAACGGTACTTCAGTTAATTGCACGATTTTTTGGTCTACATTTCATTTGGAGAAAGCAATATTATGGATAGGGGTTCATGTTTTAGTTGGAAGCAGTAGATTGTTAAGCTAAAAACTGATGGATTTATTACAAACGCGCATCTTTTTCATTTCACAAGATGTTAATTGATGGACTGGAGTTGTGTGGATTACTTGTGGATTATTGTGATGTTTTCATCAGTTATTTAGACTCTCATTCTGATGGCACCCATTCACTGCAGGTGAACCATTGGTGAGCAAGTGATGTAAAATGCTACACTAAAGCAGAAAACACACTTTAAACAAGAAAATAAATTCACATTTTTTAAAACACTTTATTTTGTTAATTTATAATTTTTTTTATATTTTATGTACCGTGGTGACAAGTTTTGGAGGGATTCACTTAACTGTGTAATTTGGAGACTATAATAATAGACAGATGTTACACGCCTCATACAGTAAGTAGATCAATCTCAACCTTTTAACCAGATTCCACTATAACACCAACCCAGCAATATTTGATAATCAAAAGTGTCATTATCTTATTTTTTCCCCTCTCTCTCTCTCACTCAGATACACTGGGGTTTAGTCCTCTAGATTTATAATTTTCAATAACCTCTGTTTTCACTCAATTAACCTTTTTCACGAGTTCGCCTGCTCATCCAGTCCTGATGGTTAATGTCAGGGTTTGGGTAGAGGATGGAGCGAGGTTTCAGTACTGCAGAGAATGGGCTTTTATTAATAATAAAAATAAACAAAACAGCAGCAAAAACTACCCCGTGGGGGAAAAACAGGCAAGGCAAGGCAAGATCTGGACACGACACGACACATCCAGGGAGAGACGATGACGAACTGACGCAGGACTGCAAACACAAGGAGAATAAATGGAGAGCAAATGAGGAGGGTAACGAGGGACCACATGTGGGGCAAATTAACTAATAATCAGGTAACAAGATGGGAGGGGTCAAGACAATTGACATGAGCACATGGCACACCGAATCAAAAACAAAAAGCCATGTGCTCACACAAAACAAAAAACAAGCACATGGCCAGCAAAACAAAAAAAATCACAAGCCATGTGCTAGAACAAAAGACACGAACACGCAGCTAATGAGAAAACTCATAAGCCGCGTGTTCACACAAGACAACAAGAAAAGCACGCGGCTGAACACAAACCGCGTGCTACACAAAACAACACAATCCAAATAGAAACCAGAGAATGTCGTGCACGGTGGGGAAGGGGGGGGACAGGCTAGGAAAGCGAACTCGAGACAGCACGCTCCCACAACAGACAGAACATGGAGCGCGAGTGTCCGGACCCCGACACGAAACCGAAACTCAAGACATGAGTGCCGGGATCTGAACACCACGCTCCAACATGAAACAGTACACGCAGACGAGAGCGCACGGCTCGAGCACACTCGAAGCCGCACGCTCACATGAAAACAATGACATGACGCGAGTGTCAGGGCTCTGTCACAAAACTATGAATTACACTAGACCGAAGTGACAAAACCCTGACACTAGCCCCCCTCAAAAAGGGACGCCAACCTTGCGTCTCTAACGAGGGCCAACAAAAACAGACCGGAACATACAGACAAACATTGACAACAACAAGACCGCTACATCAACAGGCAACATAAACAGAAATCTAAACACTGTGACAAATCGGGGGAGGGAGGGAGGGTAGGAGGAGCCTTAATGAGGGAGCCAGCCAGGGCCGCATTACAGCCCAGAAAGTCATTACAGGAACCAGGGAGGGGTGGGAGGGTTGAGCCAGGGAGGCTCAGGCAGAACAGGAATCCCGGGGAGCCAGGGCGGGACTGGAGGAGCAGACCAGGGAGGCTCCGGCTTAACAAGAACCCCAGTAGGCCACCAGGGCGGAGCTGGAGGGAGCTTGGCAGGCAGGATGGGTGGAGCCCATATCAAGGAGGGAGCCGGCAAAAACTATGAATTACACTAGACCGAAGTGACAGAACCCTGACACTAGCCCCCCTCAAAAGGGACGCCACCTGGCGTCTCTAACGAGGCACAACAAAAACAAGACAGGAACATGACAGAACAAACATGACAACACAAGACCGCTACATAACAGGCAACATAAGACAGGAAAAATCTAAACAGGATGGGTGGAGCCCGTATCAAGGAGGGAGCCGGCAAAAACTATGAATTACACAGTTAATGGTAAATGAACTTGGCTTGCTGTCCTTAATGAAGGCTCGAACCCGAGGCTCGGCTTGAGTGCTGAGTTCAACCCCCCCCATTGCAATACTACCTAGAGGAAGAAAGGCAGGAAAAGAGGAGGAGATGGGGAGGTGGAGGGATGCCAGAAGAATTGTCACTGGGACGGCGCAATGACTGCTGCTTATATAGGCTTGTGATGATGATTGACATGACTGAATGATTAGGCTCCTCCCAAATCTATGTTTGGAACTTCATTAAATAATGATCAGCTCTTAACTCTGACCTTTGCAATGTCAGTTAGACACGTGAGATGTGTCTTCTACTTTATCTCACAGAAGAGAAACACATTCAGTACATCTGTCACCGAAAGTCTCCTAATTTCCTCAGCTTTTCTTATGGTGGCTTAGTGACAAATATATGCAGAAGTGTCATACCCATGCAAACGGCACGTGTCCCTCAATTCTGAACCAAGTGGATAATGAATGCAACTTCCAAATATGGATTATGTTGGTAATTACTGTAAGTTGCATGAATATTTAACATAAAAATGCATACAGGTGGTTTTAGATAGATTATGTTCTTGGTGGTTTTAGACAGAAATATTAATTCAGGATCATCATAAGATAATTTTCCAGCACATTATATTTTATGAAAGTGCTTACTTTTTTTCTGATCCATGAGCAGCCCTTATATTATGATTAAATTAGGAAGTAAGCAAGATAGACATAAATAAATATTTCGCTGCATTTACTTTACTTACATCTACATTTACTTTCCGTACATCTACTACACTGGTTTCAGTCAATATTAGTTCCCCTTCAGGAACTCGAGCTGCGTCGAGATTCGCTTTGGGAACGCACCCTGCGTGACCGCGTTCTGAAGCACATGTAAAATCAGTGCAATGGAGCAGCGAGACGTCACCAGCGGGGTGACGTAAGCACCAGAAAGCATAAAGGCGCATCCGGCCAGGCGCCACCCAGCTTCTGTCCTTCAGCAGCGCTCTGTGTATGTGTCTGTCTATTTACCGTTGTCTGTCCGGGAAAAAAAGCACAAGCACTCATATATATATATATAAAACAATGAGAAGTATATGGCGAGTGAACGGCATTACAAACGCTGTGTTTCTCCCTGCCCACGATATCTGGCGGCAGGGGATACACACGATTTGTGTGTTGTTTGTTTAGGAGCAAAGCATGCACGGTCAGTTTTCGAGCAGCTGATTGTCATCACTGCGTGCTCTCGCTGCGCACGCTCCGCTCTCGCCTGGCCGTGTTTGATGAGAGCGGCCAGGCTCGCGATCCCGCTGGCAGCGGTCCCGCTGTTGCCGAGGCACAGCGCAGACTGTTGTCGTGGGGATCGCGAGTGGATTTAGCGGAAGGATCCGAGACGGGCTCATCCTTTTCTCAGTCCTCACCCGCTAGATCCACGGCTCTCTCTCAGTGTTCGGAAGCCCGCGATGCGGTTTCTTCCCCCCGGAGAGAGAGCCAGACACTTCATTTATCTTCCTCCGAGGAGGTGGATGTGTTGAGTGTCGAGACAGAGGAGACTGTGTACTCGCCACCGCAGTCCTTCGCGTATGAGGAGCTCGTGGAGGTTGTGACTCGTGCGGTAGCCAAATTAAATATTGATTGGCCAGCCGAGAAACAGGACACTCGTCCTAAAAGCAAATTAGACGAGCGTTTCCTGAAAGCGAGGTCACAGCCTTCACGACGGGGCCTTCCGTTTTTTCCCGATCTCCATGCCGAGGTGTCAAAATCGTGGTAAGACTTGTATTCTTTCCGCGTATATATAGCCCCACAGTCTCTACTATTCTAATACGTGGGCTGAATGAAAGGATATGGGGCTAGCCAATGGTGGGAGACGCTCGCGAGCTATCTCTCCCCATTCTCAGCATCGTCCCTGAAGGCCCTGAAGCTTCCCACCAGGCCCGTTAGGCTGACGTTGAGTCTGGTTGGGAAAGCTTATACAGCGGCAGGTCAGGCTGGCGCATGCTTGCACACCATGGCGTTGTTACAAGCATACCAGGCTGACCTGCTTAGGGACCTGGATGACAGGGGGAGGAGGAATCCGACGTGGTAGATGAACTGCGTCGGGACACAGATTTGTTCCTCCGAGCCACCAAAGAAACGGCCAGAGTTATCGGCCGTTCAATGGCAGCAATGGTGGTCACGGAGTGGCATCTGTGGTTGAATCTGTCCAATATGTAGGATATGGACAGATTCTTCCTCCTAGACGCCCCGCTTTCGCCCTCTGGCCTTTTCGGCGACGCAGTTAACACTGTCATCGAGAGGTTACAGGAGGCGAGAAAGCAAGCGGCGGCATTTCAACGGTTCCTCCCTCGTCGCTCCCAGGCCCATGGGGCTGCTGAGCGGGAGCAGCCCCAGCCGTCAGGCTCCTCATATCGCCAGTCACAAAAACATAGCGTTTCAACCCGCACCCCTCCACAGAAAGATCGGGGGTCGGGGCTATGCTCTCAGTTGGGGTCTTCTAGACAGAAGACGGATCTGCGGACTGTTATTTTGTCTAAGAGGACCTCGGCTAAGCGGTCCTGACGCCAACAGCGTCAGGCCCCTGAGGGCAGCCCACCTGGAGAGGAAAAGATAACACCTCAGTATACAGTGCCCGATCCTCCTCAGTGCCCTCACGGAGCATCACTAATAACCCTGCCACCCTCGGTACTTCAGGGCTCAGTGAGCTCCGACGAGCAAAATTCCCAGCTGCCACCCGGCGATGGTACGGCACGGGAGAGCTCGCCCCTTCAAGTGAGTGTGCTACAGCAGTCAGGTCGGTTGTTTCCTGCCGGTCATCTGCTTCAGGGCACCGAACTGGCTTCTCTAACAATACCAGACGCCAGCCTCGAGAGGCTAGTTCCCTTAGTAGATTTTCTGGTAGCATGGAAACTTCTACAAAATATCTCAAAATGGGTCCTGCAGAATGTAGAGAAAGGTTACAGAATCCAGTTCGGTTCTCGTCCGCAGCCGTTTCAACGTGGTCATCCCCCCACGAGTGGGACCCGACAGGCTCGTGTAATGGAACAAAAGTATATACTCTCTTGATGTAAGGGGGCCATAGAACTGTTCCCCTCTCTCTCGAGAGCGTCCGTGTTCTACAGCCGTTACTTCATCGTTCCGAAGAAGGATGGGGGGTTGCGTCTGATCTTAGATCTCCGTCGTCTGAACCGCGATACCAAACGGCTTCGGTTCAAGATGCTCACTATCAAGCAGATAATATCTCAAATCCAGTCTGAGGGCTGGTTTGTTACGATAGATCTCAAAGGTGCTTATTTCCATGTTTCCATTCTCCCTCAACACTGGAAGTTCCTGAGGTTTGCTTTCGGGGGGCGAAGCATACCAAAATTGAGTTCTTCCCTTTGGCCTGTCCCTCTCACCCCGCACTTTCACGAAGTGTGTGGCTGCTGCTCTGGCTCCTCTGCGACTCCAGGGCAGCCGCATACTCAACTACATCGACGATTTGTTGATAATAGCTCATTCAGAGCAGACAGCGGTTCGGCATCGAGATGTCATTCTCACCCATATGAAAGAGCTGGGGTTAAGACTAAACGCCAAGAAGATGTTCTTTCTCCCACTACAGAGAAACAATTAATTTATAGGCGTGGTGTGGGGACTCACCTCTATGCAGCCTTCTGTCTCCTTGCTTGAATTGAGTCCAAATCCTCACGACAGTCATGAGAGTAAGAGAAGGCCAGTCACTTACTGTCAAACATTTTCAAAGGCTGTTGGGCCTGATGGCAGCGGCGTCCAACGTGATACCTTTTGGCCTGCTGTACATGAGACCCTTGCAGTGGTGGCTCAGAACCAAAAGATTTTCCCCGAGTGGGAATCTGCTTTGCATGATCAAGGTCACTCGGCGATGCTTACGTGCCTTAGACATGTGTAAGAAACGTTGGTTCCTGGTTCAAGGCCCGATGTTAGGGGCTCCTTGTCGTCGCGTAATGTTAACGACGGATGCCTCTCTCACGGGCTATGGAGCGGTCATGAGTGGCCGTTCTGCCCAGGGTCTGTGGGAAGGCCATCATCTCTTTTGGCACATCAACTGCCTGGAGATGCTGGCCGTGTTTCGAGCTCTGACACACTTCCTTCCAGACCTAAGGGGGCATCATGTGCTTGTCCGCACAGACAACACATCGGTAGTCTCCTACATCAACCGGCAGGGGGGTCTGCACTCACGCCCCCTTTACAGGCTGACGTGCCAGATCCTTCTGTTTGCTCTAGTGTGGTGAAGGGCTCCATCTCATCTAAGAGCAGTTTTACATCCTTGTATCTAATAGGGGGCAGATATCCTGTCGCCGAACAGGGGCTGAGGCCTCGGTGGATGGGGGGGAGCTCCACCCACGAGCGTTGGAGCTCATTTTGGAGGGAATTTGTCAGGCGGAAGTGGATCTCTATTTTCGTCGCAGAAACGCCACACTGTCCGATCTGGTTCTCCCTCACGCATCCCTCCACTGGGCGGATTGCCATGGTGAGACTTGTCCGAGGCTTCTTTCTGTACGCTTTTCCCCCGATCGCTCTCTGCTCCCGGGAGTTCTGGAGAGAGTACGCCGGGATGGGATCTGTCTGTTGCTAGTAGCCCCAGTCTGGCCGGCCGGTTGTTCTCGGACTTGGTGTCCCTCCTCGGCGGCTCTCCGCTGGAGATTCCGATCATGAGGGACCTCCTCTCTCAGGCGGGGGGGTGCCATTCTTCACCCCCGCCCGGAGTTATGGAAGCTGTGGGCATGGCCCCTGAGGGGGCACAGCTCCTAGCATCTGGTCTCTCAACTGAGGTTGTTGAGACTATACTCCAGTCCAGAGCTCCCATCACTAGGAAACAGTACGCCCTGAAGTGGAAACTTTTCGCTTCATGGTGCGGACAACAACTGCAGGACCCAGTCAACTGCCCAATTGGTACAGTTCTGGAGTTTCTGCAGGAGCGATTCTCTGCAGGGTTATCTCCCTCCACTCTGAAGGTATACATGGCGGCCTTAGCTGCTTACAATGCCCTTCTGGGTGGTCAATCATTGGAAAAACACCCACTTATCACTCGTTTCCTCCATGACACCCTGAGGCTGAGGCCGGTACAGTGCACTAAGTGCCCCTCATGGGACCTGGCTGGTGGTTTCTGAGGGTTATGCAATCCCCCTTTGAATAACCCTAGAAACCCTGTCGTTTCAAGGTGCTCATGCTCAAGGACTATCTTTCCCTCCTCGCAATTTTCCCCTCACTGAAAAGGATCGGGATTCTTCACGTCACTCTCTGTTCAAATTCCTGGAGTGCGCTCCAGCATGGATTTAGCAATTCCTTTACCCGGGGCCGGGTATGGCCCTAAGGGGGCCCACTTCTTACCAGGCCCCTAGTACTTCAGCTGCTGTCCCTCCTCCATTCAGGAAGTAGGCTAAGAAAGGCTTAATCTGCTCTGTCCATTTCGAGCACTGGACTCTTACGCACACAGAGCTGCCCCGTGGCATAAAGCAGATCACCTGTTTGTTTGCTTTGGTCCGCCAAATAAAGGATCTCCGGCGACCAAGCAGACAATGAGTAGGTGGGTGGTCGAGGCCATCCCACTAGCCTACGAGTCCTCTGGCCTCACACCACCTATGGGTGTCAGAGCACACTCGACCAGGAGTATTGCGGCCTCCAAGGCTTTCAACTTGGGAGTGGCCTTGCAGGACATTTGTGCTGCGGCGGGCTGTTCCTCTCCGCCACTTTTTGTTCACTCTTTCAACTTACACCTGGCATCTACCCCCATGGTCCCCATTCTCTCTCAAAAACAAAAAAAAAGTCGTGATGTTGCCATAAGATACACACACAGGCAGGGACTTGGTAGTATGGCGCAGTTGGTATTCTCGTTCCCAAAGCGAATCTCGACAAGTTCCTGAAGGGGAACGTTTCTAGGTTACGTATGTAACCATGGTTCCCCGAGGGAACAAGACGCTGTGTCTCTTTGCCATACTCCCTGCATCCCTGCAGGTGCTACTTCATCGAAGCTGGGTGGCGCCCGGCCGGATGCGCCTTTATGCTTTCTGGTGCTTACGTCACCCCGCTGGTGACGTCTCGCTGCTCCATTGGACGGATTGGACACGTGCTTCAGAACGCGGTCATGCAGGGGCGTTCCCAAAGCGAATCTCGACGCAGCGTCTCGTTCCCTCGGGAACCATGGTTACATACGTAACCTAGAGACGTTCTGTTGTTTCCCATGCAATTAGTCTTTCATCTTGAGTTTATTGGGGTCATGCAGTGTAAAAAACCATTTGTGCCTCACCCGTCCATTTTCTTCTCTATTTCACTTGAATGAACTGAATAACATTCACTGGGAAATGAATACCTTGGTCTTCAAAGGTAAAACTGGCAACCAGCTTAGTGCATATACTGTATGAAAGCAAATATACATGTCTGCAATTGAACAATCATTTTCCTTTATGTGTTTCGCATCATAGTTGTTGACATATTTGATATTTTCTCATACATTTTTTTCTGTAAAACATTTACTTTATGTTTGCTTCTTGAGACACATTTTGAGGGAAACTATAGAAATGCAAAGCCTGTGTGTTTAAATAGTGTGCTATTCACTATAGTTTGATTGAAGACTGGACTTCTTAACCCCTTTTTCTGTCTGCGGTGTAGTGGTTTGCTGGCTACAGAAGGTTCTCTATGCACATGGCCACAAACAAACATTGCCATTCACAACGTGACGATCTAGTCAGGTGAACTACCTCTTCTCCCAGACTCATTCCGTTTATTATACTTCATGATGCAACTGACTATACATCTCTCTATGACCACTGAGGTTTTCTTTGGGCATTAGAAATCTTGTTCAGCCATCTGAAAGTCTGCCCAGGGTCATGAGTGTTCACCAAAAAAAAAAATGAAAATTTGCTCACGATTTACTCGCTTTCAGGCCATCCAAGATATAGATGAGTATGTTCGGAGAAATTTAGCTTTACATCACATGCTCACCAACGGATCATTTGCAGTGAATAGGTGCTGTCAGAATGAGTGTCCAGACAACTGATAAAACATCACAATAATCTACAAGTTATCCACATGACTCCAGTCCAAGACAACAGACAACAAGTCCTTGTTTTAGCACTGAATCAGCCAGTTTATCTGTGTAAGCACTGGAAGCTATGAAATATGAAAAGATTGAACAGGGTCTTGGGACTCATTTCTCTTTTTGATTAATCAGGCTTTGTACCGAAGGTGTGTCTATTTCTGTCTGTTGATCTTTATCATTGTGACAAAGCTTTCATTGACATCCTGTCATCTTTTTCTCTCTGGTTATTGTTCAGCTGATAGAACAGAACTCTAATTCCGTATTTCTTCCTTATTTCTTACTTTATTGGAATGTATACTTAATGTATAATTTCTGTAATCATAGTCATATTTTGCCATGGGACACAAACGATTTCTTAATATGGTGCAGTGCAGTGCAATGCAATGCAATGCAAAAAACAACAAAAAACAACAACAACGATACAATGCATCACAAATGCAACATACAATGGTAATAAAACTGAATTACTAAGTACCAAAGTGTTGCTGGTTGCTTTTTAGTGTATCTAACTATACTTTTCCAAATAGGTAGAATAACTTGGAAAGCTACAGTTTCAGAGTAGCTTCCCTAACACTGATGGTAACAGACTGTGATCAGTTAGTTTTCAGTGCCAGACACTTTATATGCAACAAGATCTCTAGTATCCAGAGCTCTCCTCACACAGTCCAACCAATGCACAAAACCTAGTTTTCTCTTTGGTGTAATCAAAGGAGGAGAGGGTTGTGTGGGCCTGGACCCACAAAAGTCAGCCAACAATGAAAGGACTGATAAAGACAGTGGAATAAAGAAATGACTGCCATGCCAACATGATACCACTTTCCCTCCAGTGGCCTGAATATATCACACTCTCGTTCCTTCCGTCCCCTCGAACGGCTCACTTCAATCATGCACAGAAATAAATGAAGTTTGAAAAATTTGCATTCGGAAACCAATTTAAAGGATGGCTGGCTTTGAGATGCGAAGTTTGCAAATGAGTGTGCACTTTAACTAGAGAAATATGAAGCAAGATGTAATGAGATTGCTGGACTTTCAGGGCCCGGGTTGGGAATTCTGAAATGAGCAATTTTTTGGTGTGCATTATTATCAAACAAAACAGAGGAAGCTATGGAATACATAATGCAGCATTGTGTGGGAGACAAGTCTCTTAGTGGTGTAATCAGATATGGATTGCAGCTGTAATATTCCTCCAAGGCCCTTATAATGCAATTTCACTGGAAAATCTCAATTTCTCTCTCTCTGTCTCTGTTCTTCACAGTCATTTATTATAGATTTAAAAATTTGCCTTAGAATATTTTCAGATAAGTATAAGTTAAAGGGTCATTCCATGAAAAAGAGCAATGGGAATATTAAAGTATATTTTTATAAGATGTATTTCTTCAGATAAAGTACATATGCTGCCATCTCAAGCTAAATTAATATGAATGATGACATAATTTCCTTTCTAGGCATTCAAACGGTTAAATGTTTCTAAAAATGTAATATTTCACTTCAGTTGAGATATTACATTTTATTAAATTTTAATATACACTGAAAAAAAGGTGTAGAAACAGTTTCCAGTTAGAAACTGTTATTAAATTTCACGATTGATTACAAAGAAATAGCAAGCAACATACTGAATTAAACAACATTTTGAATTACAAAGAAGGAAAGAGTATTTTCTTGTAAAACATACTTCAATAATCAGTGTAATTACTGTATGTCTTCAGAAATATAACATTTTAAATTATTTCATAAATTATATCAATTTTGAATTTGCAAACATTGTACTGAAGGTTGTGAAAAAAAACATGCAGGACTAGGTTATTAAGATAATATTAAAATAAAATAAAATATTAAGTTATCAATAGTGACAATCATTGTACAATCATGATAACAGGGATGACAAGATTATCCCCATCTGATAATCATAATAGATGAAATTTAAGTTTTTTTTTTATTTTTTGGAATAGTTTATTACTTGGAAAAATATGATGGTAACATGGTTCATGCAAACCCTGGAGACACAAGTCCTTTTATTTTATCGATTAAAAACGCTAGCTTTTATTTGCATATTATATTCTCATTAAAATATGCATATTTGTTAATATGGCAAGGAGAAAACAGTAGTTTTTTTTCCTTTAAAAAAGAAAAAAAAATTTGACAAAATTGAGAAAAAAATGGCACTCACTCTATAGAATAACTTGAAATTAATTGGCTTTGGATTTATATAGTGAGCTTTGCTTTGTCAGGAGCTTGACAAACTCTGCTATTGATTTAGTTTTTACTAAATGACGGAATTGAGTCTCTCTCATTCTATCGCTCCCTGAAATAAAATATTCCTCTCATTCCCTTATTTTTGGGATAGGTCTATTGCATTCCCAACACATTCATGTCTCCTACAGCTGTTTCACACAAGTATTACTCACCAACCTCTTCACAGCTAGAACAACACTCGACCATACTGACACACAGCTAAATATGTCAGCAATCAGGAAGAGCTAACATTTACATTAACTGTGCCTGAACTCTGAGCTGACGAGTTGATGTGGGATGTAATGTGTGAAGAATGTTAATTGCACATCTTGCTTTGAGGCTCTGGTAATGAGACAGTGAGTTGCAGCAGGGATTACAGCACTGATGCTGATCAGAATGGAAATGTTATCTTGCCTAATCAGACAGCCCAGGCACATTTTTCCCTCTCTCTCTGTCTCGCACTATTAAGATGCTGAGTTGCAGCACTCCTCATGGGGTTCTCTGTGAGTCTGTTCCAAAACTCAGTGAGCTGCCTTGCTGTTTACTGCCTACATAGACAGCTTGTACTTTCACAAATGTGTTTTTTTATACACCATTAGAGGCATATATTCCATGTCTCTAAGTGTGATTTTGGCCTGTCTCAGCTTAGTGGTCTTGACCTTTCCAGCTGTACCCAGCAATTAAAATCATAAATCAATTTGAAATAAATAAAAAATAAATAGCAAACTTAAAATTTTGATGACCCACATTTTGCATGCTACCCTGTTACCATGAGTTTACCCTTATTATATAAATCATAAATGTTTCTCATAAGCTGTTGGTAGGCTTAAATGGGTTACGGTCCAATGTTAGTTGATGCATTAACTAACATTAACTAACAATATGTTCCCTTTCAGTTGGTCACTACGAGTCACGTCGTGACCGACGAATTGGGAACTCACTTCGAGAGACCAATCTACTTCGAGTGTAAACTAAACGAGCCAATGGACATTGGCATGCGATGATTGCATCCAGCTGCCGCTGATCACAGCGTGAGCATAAAAAGGCAGCAGGTGCAACGCATACCAGCTTTTCACTTCAGAGCCGAGTGATCATATCAATTTTCTCCTGACTACTCTACTGAGAGAAGAAGACTGAACGAGTTCAGCGCGTTCTTTGGTTCTCTTGGTATTGGCAGTACAGCGTTTCAGCGGTGGTGGTTTTCCCATGTCAAGTGGGTGCAACTCGGGCGCATACTCCATGGTGTGTTGCAGGCGGCCATCTCCCCTGTGTGCTTCAGAACGCTAAAAGAGATTTTTGTGGATGAGTCGTGTTGTCAGAAGGGAACGAGACCATCTCGGTGTTGCGGGCCAAGCTCCGTTACCTCAAAAGGGGCCTCGATTTACGTTCAGCTCATGGCGGCAGGCAGGTGGGGGCTACTTCAGGCAGTAGCTGAGACACGGGCGGTCCTGAGGGTTAAAAGTGATGACAAAACCTTAAAGGGGAACCATGACTCCTCTTTTTTTTTTTGGGGTGGTCACCGATACGGAGGAATCTGAATGAGCTCTGAACCGCAACTGACCTCGCAGTGCCGAAGGTCACAGCGAGTTCTCTGAGTCGTGTGATGTCCAATTTGGTCTAGGAGCGTCACCTCTGGCTGTGTCTGGTCAACATGAGGGATGCCGATAATGTTCGGTTCCTCAAGGTCCCTGTGTCACAGACCAGCCTCTTCGACGACGCAGTCAAGAACATGGCCCAGCAGTTCTCGGCTGCACAGGAACAGACTGAGGCGATCTGACATTCTGCCCCGGCGGGCAGCTGCTGCCTCCACCACGTCCGCCGGCTGCAGCGCCCCAGCCTTTTCGTCGCCGAGGGCGGGCCCCCACGTCCGCCCCCGCTCCCGCGCCACATCCGCAGCAGCCTCCAGCAAGCGGCGCCATGGAGCTGGGCATAGGCAGGCCGCGTATCGTCAAACATGGCGGTGAGAGGAGAGCAGAGGGAAACGGGACGGGCGACAAAGAGAGGCGGGAATGCTCTTGGGGGGGGGGGGGGGTGAATGCACCTCTCCTTCCCTTGGAGGAGGGCCGGTGGAGAATCTGTTTTCCAAAAATCTCGACAAGAGAGCAGTTTTATCTGTCTCTGGATCCCAAGAGGGCATGGAGAGTCGCGGACGGACCAACACTAGACCACACTCATCCTCATCTCTTGCCAGCAGGCAGCAGCGGGCAGTTCGAAAGCGTCAACAAAGGCCATACTCACGCACCCTCTGCCAAACCGTGGAACCAGGGAAGCATTGCACTCCACACTCAGACCCCTCTTCGGTCCGCCCATGGACCGGGTCCCTGCGTTCCACCTCGCTGCCCCACCACGGGTACGTCGGTGGTCCCGCTGGTCCAGCTTGTACGGTGTCTGGATGCCTGGCTACCCAAATCGCTGGCTCCTGTGAACCATCAGTTGCATCATGTCGCAACTAGCCTGACAACTCATCCTCTGGAGTCAGAAGCATCTGAGGTCGTTTCGTGCCATTCACATTCCGGGCCTGCTTAACGTGTAGCCGACAAAGCTGTACACGAGCTGCACTTCCTGGCGGAATGGAGATTCCATATGGCCATATGGTCAAACCTGATTGGAGACGTTCAGAGTAACTCAGGTAGACTCTGTTTGACTTCTCAGGCAACCTTCACTGTCAGCTGTTCTAATCCCTGACCGAGGTGACACTCGGTACGGACGCACTGGCACACAGCTGGGCTCGGGGCATATGAAAATATGCTTTCCCCCAGTGAGCCTTACACCACAGACATGTGCAAAGTCATGGAGGATGGAAAACTGACGTGCTCCTGTGACAGCACCCTCCCTCGACAGATTCTCTGAGGAAGGATTCTTGATCAGAGACGGGGAGACCTGATCAAGATAGGGAATCTCCAGACTCTAGAAAATCTCATGAACCGGAGGAGGAGACACAGCCTTGCTTTGTTTGTCTCGTCCAAGCCTTGCAGCTGGTTTATGTTATGTTAGACGGAAACAATGCTTTAGGCATCAGAACAGTTCTTTGTCTGTTGCAGAGGCCAGCAGAAGGGGAATGCCATCTCTAAGCAGAGGTTGGCCCACTGGGTAGTGGATGCCATCACCCTGGCTTATCAGGCACAGGGTGTGCCCTGCCCGCTCAGGTTGTGAGCTCACTCTACTAGAAGTGTTGCATCCTCATGGGTGCTGGCTCGTGGCGCCTCGCTGACAGATATTTGTAGAGCTGAGGGCTGGGCAACCCCCAACACGTTCGCTAGACTCTATAGCCTTCGTGTGGAGCCGGTATGCTCCTGTGTTCTCACCTCAAATGGGTTAAGAAGCATTCACAGTGTTATCCAATCTCACTGAGTGGGTAGTGCTACAACAACAGTGACTGGTCTTCTTGTTGCAAGCCCTGGCCTACACCAAAAAGGAGGTGAAGGAGGCTCACACAGGACACTGGAAGGGGCAGCATCCATGGCACTTTGGTAGGGATCCCAATTCGTCGGTCACGACGTGACTCGTAGTGACCCGTAGTTTACACTCAAAGTAGATTGGTCTCTCGAAGCGAGATCCCAATTTGTTGGTCACCGACATGACGTCTCAATTCCCTCCTTCAGGGAACGAGGGTTAAATATGTAACCGAGACGTACAGTATTAATTCCTCTTATTACGTTAGTTCAAACAAAAATACAGTTGCTCATTGTTAGTTCATGTTAGCCATCAAATTTTAATAATGCATTAGTAAATGCTAGTAACTAAGATTAATAAATGTCTTAAATGTATTGTTAGCTCATGGAATGAACCTCATTGTAAAGTGTCACCCAAATTTCATGTTTAGTGTACACTTAAGTATTACAGGAAGAGTTTGCTGAAAATGTAAGATGTAGATGAGCTTGTTTCTTCAAAGTAACAATTTTTTTGCTTTCTACAGAAAAGATGTGGAGAAATGTGGAGTTATATATCACTTGTTCACCAATGGATTCTCTGCAGTGAAAGGGTCCCGTCAGAATGATAGTCCAAACAGCATATGAAAACATCACAATAATCCACAAGTAAACCACAAAACGTCAGTCCATCAATTAACGTCTTGTGAAGCAAAAGGCTGCATGTTTGAAAAAAACAAACTCATCATTAAGGTGTTTAAATTCAAATTGTTGCTTCTGGCCAAAATATGAGTTTGTGCTTTGTCTGTTTTAGATTGGTTCTCCTCATGGCATTTGGGTATTTGTTTATTAAAAATAAAAGGACATACTTGCACATGGATCCAGCCTAAACTCTTTCTTCCAGCAACCAACCGTGACACAGTGCTTGATCAGTGCATATTTCACTCCTGATTCAGATGAGTTGATCGTTTGAGGTTAAAACTCTCTTAATGATGAATTTAATACAAACACACAACTTTTTGTTGTCTTGTGGATTACATGTGAATTATTGTGATATTTTCTCAGCTGTTTAGACTCTCATTCTGATGGCACCCATTCACCTCAGCTCACATTTATGAGCACGTGATATAACGCTAATTTCTCCAGATCTTTTCTGATAAAAAAAAACAAACTCATCTATATCTTGGATGGACTGAGGGTGAGTACATTTTTGTTTTGTGTGAACAAATTAAAAAAAAAAAAGACTATGCAGATAGTCAGCTCAGGTTTTGTAACAGAACTTGTCTGTCTCTCTCTCTCTCTCTCTCTCTCTCTCACTCATGGGCCTCTTGGTCTCTCTGCAGTAGATAGATGGTGCTGTGTTAAAGAGATAACATATGACAGTGCAGCAGGCAGTGGTGAGCAGGGGACTGTTTATCAGCAGGGAAACCAGAGAAATCAACGCCCGCACTTGTCTAATCAAGCCAACAGTCATTAGAACTGACATGACATCAATAACAACACAGTGAGAGATATGGACAGAAAATGATAATGGCATGTGATAAACTGGCACCCTCTAAACACAGAAAAAAAGGAAGACTGTAGTAATGGGTGTAGTTAGCTCCATCATACAAGTATCAGTGCTAGCAGCCTGCTACATAACACAATTATATACAGTAATAACAAGTGAAAAATCACTATATCTATCTATCTATCTATCTACCCATTCGGCATTTCAACGTTGATTCACCGGTGAATCAACGACGGTACCATGGTTGAATCAACGTTGGATTATGTTTCTGCATGGATTATGTTTCTTATTCTGCATGACCATATTTTAGATCCCTTAATCCTACCTCATACCTAAACTTAACAACTACCTTACTATTAATAAGCAGCAAATTAGGAGTTAACTGAGGTAAATAAGTTAGTTATTTAATAGTGAGGTCCCCTAAAATAAAGTATGGACAATAAAATGTATAAAAAATATTTTTTTTACAGTGTGATATTATTTTTAATGTAATATAAAAGGTATCTTTTTATTTATTAAGATAAGACTTTGATTAAATTATTGTTGAAACTATGACTGTACATGAATTTAAATTGGACTATAAAATACACAAATGCAAAGACCTCACTTCCAAACACCACCACACAACCCTGGTATAACACATTCTCTCAGATTCTCATAGTCAAAATGATGGATCACTGATTGCCAGTAAAGTGGCATTGTAAGATATGTTGGATACTTATATGTTTGTGTGTGTCCATTTACTTGCAAGAAACTTAAAGGAAAGAGGTGCTAAGATACATTTCCTGTATGTATAAAAATACCAGAGATCTTAGCATTATTGGCTGTGTTTGCAGAGTGTGTAAATTTTCGCTGGAGATTGTGTACAGAGGAAGAGGAATGAGTCCTCTGTTACCCATCATTCGCAGTTTTGGCCCTCATAACCCCCATTCCACCATCCAAATCCGTCTGAATGAGCCGAACTATTTATAGCAGAGCTATTCCTGGTATGTTAATTTCAGTGATCTTCCTACTGAGCATCAAAAATAAAACTGTTATGTTTAGAAACTCAGTACTGGCGGTGAGTTTTCTGTTAAAGGGGAATTTATATATCATTTATAGTGTACCAGGACATGCTATATACATACATCTTTATAATACAGCGGTAAAATAGTAGAAACAATCACCATTTTCTCAGTAAATAGAATTCTAAAGGTGCTGTTGACATGAAATTTTCACCAGATGTCGGTAACAACCCAAGTAATCCATACATACAAAGAAAACAAAACAAATTAGTTCAGAAATGAATTAAGTTATGTGTAATAAAATGAAATGACACAGGGAAAAAAGCATTGAACACATGAAGAAAGGGAGGTGCAAAAAGGCATGGAGAGCCAAGACACCAGCTGAAATCTATCAGTAATTAGAAAGCAATCCTGCCCCTAGTCAGTGGAAATTAATATTAGCTAGTTAATTCCCAACACCTACAGTACCAGGATGATGAAGATGAAACAAGGGTGGACATTTCAGCAAGACAATGATCCCAAACACAGCCAAGGAAACTCTTCATTGGTTTCAGAAAAAGAAAATAAAGCTGCCAGAATGGCCCAGCCAATCACCTGACTTGAACCCAATAGAAAATAAGAACTAAAGATCAGAGTTCACAGAAGAGGCCCACAGAACCTTCAAGATTTGAAGACAAATTACACCTGAGCAATGAATGCGACTAAAACGCCGTTAAAGGAGCGTCTGAAGCTGTCATTATCAAAGGCAATACAAAGGCTTTTGTACAGAGTAATAAATGCATTTCTGTAGTTCAATACTTTTTCCCTGTGTCATTCCATTTTATTACACAGAACTTAATTTCTGAACTTATTTGTTTTGTTTTGTTTTGTTTTATTTGTATGTATGAGTTACTTGGGTTGTTACCAACATCTGGTGAAAATTTTAACAGCACCTTTAGAAATATATTTACTGGGAAAAATGGTGACGTGTTTAATACTTATTTTACCCGCCATATGTATGTTGCGTAGCACATTTTTTAAGTGTTGTTTTTTCTTGGGGGGGGGGTTAGGGAGGAATTGTGTTTGTAGCACCACTAAACTTAGTAATCTGACAACAGAGTTCTTTGCAAAATAAATAACCTTTTCAAGTAACAAGTTACATCTCCAGTGTGCAGTGGTGTGGAGCAGTAAAATGCTACATTGCCGTTGTTTTAATGCCACTTTATGTTGTGCAAGCAGTTTTATAGCTGTGCAAGGCAATATTCAAACAAACTGTCTTCTGATTCTGAAGTAACTTCATTCAGACAATTGAGACAAACACACACACACATAGTCCTTGAATCTATGATATACTTTATATTGAGTGTCTGTTTCTTGAAATTAAATATTGTGTAAAATACTAATACTTTTCCCAGTGTTTTTTATTCAGTGACTCAGTAGTGTTTCTTGGTTCATTAGTCGTATTCATATATTATGGAACAATTATTGCACATCTAGTATGTTTCCATGTAGAACCTTTAAGATCCATGGAAGCTTTTCATTTCACAAAAGATTCATTATAGTGGAAAAAGGTTCTTTAGAGTTTTAAAATGTTCTTCATGCTAATTTTTTTTCCCTTTATTGGCATAACATATAGTGCATTTTGTAGCTCATTATAATGGAGAACTACCCACTAACCTGCAGGAAGTGAATTGAAACTATCAACATTGGCAAACACATTTCTTATTTCCTGTACACCTAAAACTAATGCTACAGCAAAGTTTGAGAAATGACAAAAAACATGTTGTTGCAAAACTGTCATTGATGTGCGGACTAACATTTATTCAAGCGACCCCCATGTCTAATTACTGTAACAGGGTGCCCTGTTTGGCAGTCAACTATTCCTGTGTTTGTTCTAGTTCCTCTTCCAATCCTGAATTTGTGCCTGATTTTGTTTCACTACACAACCTTTTAAAATCTGACCACAGACTACAAGAATTTCAAGTAGTTCACAACAAACTCATGCAGAAACACATGCCTTATTGATAGCTGATGCATGACAAATTAAAACAGTATGTGTTCTAAAACTGGCTCAAAATATCAAACATTTTTGATATCCTTAGACTGCTAGAATGCTAGTCTAATGCTCAAAAGTCATGTATTCCAGCTATAAATTGCCCATCCCAGATTTTTTCAAACCTTCATTCATGTCCTCTCTTGGAATACACACATTTCTTGTATTCATGGTATTCTGTTCCTGTCACTGGGTCTTTTGGTTATGAGGCCTCTTGGTTCACTTGGTTATGAGTTCTTAAAATATCAGTAACTGAGCCGCACAGCACACATCCCCCTCCAATAGTCACAGTGATGTATCTATAGTATCGTCACAAAGGGGAGCTATGATCATCTGCTGGCTTTTGGTACAAAACTTATTAGATGTGTATTTTCTGTTCTTTGAATATTAAAAATGTTTAATGTTACTGGAAGTAATTCTGCTGTGCCTTTGGCAGAAACTAATATAGTCATGTGGGCTCGGGCCAAAACAGACAGAGAGAGTGAGAGACATAAAGAAAGAATGAGAAAGGAATAAGGGTGTAAATTGGACTGAGAGAGTCATAAAGTAAGGGTCGAGTGGCTGGACTTGGCAAGCCCAAAGTAAGACATCTGTTCTTGTGTGTATAGCACAGCTGAATTAGCTCACCTCTGGTTGTCCAGTCTGGCTCAGACCTCAGCCAAGCAGCTCAGATTCTAACCTCCGCAACTCAGCACGACAGCGCAGATGGTGCAGAACATGGTTATGTATGCATGCCTACAGTACCTCTGTGACTATGTGTGCCTAGATGTGTTTGATGACGACTTAGTAAATTACATGAGATCAATTTTTGTTTTGTCTGGATCTATAATAAAAAATTCAATTAACATGTTCAATAACTTGAATGTCTATGATGTCTAAAATTGGGGCGGGGGGATAAAGTCAGAAATGTCAGGGAGATACAAATATCCTGATATCATGATCATAAATCATATCATAAAAGTTACCAGATAATTTGACATTTTATAGTAAGACCAGGTTAGTTTAGGTTTAGATTGTAGAATGTTACATGGTGCAATACCTCAAAAATGTAACATAATAACTTATAATAAACATATTTTAAATGAATACATAGAGCACATCAAATATGGTAAACAGAAGTTCAGCCTTACTAATTAACCTCATTAATTCTTGCAGAACATCAAAGGTACTTGTGTGACGCACAAGAACAAATGTCACGGATTTACTGGAACGTTGATCAACCTTTATATGTGATTAAAAGCCTAAATTAAATCGGTTCATCATATAAATCAAGTCTCTCCAGAAGACTTGGTTAAACCTCTCGATTAATATGGATTTATTTTTACATGTCTTTTGTCAGGGTTCGGGTAGAGGATGGAGCGAGGACTCAGTACTGCAGAGAATGGGCTTTTATTGATAATAAAAATAAACAAAACAGCAACAAAAACAACCCCGAGGGGGAAAAACAGGCTGGCAAGGCAAGGAAAGACAAGGCAAGGCAAGGCAAGGCAAGATCCGGACACGACACGACACATCCAGGGAGAAATGACTACGAACTGACGCAGGACTGCAAACACAGGGAGAATAAATGGAGAGCAAATGAGGGTAATGAGGGACCACATGTGGGGCAATTTAACTAATAATCAGGTAACAAGATGTGAGGGGTCAAGACAATTGACATGAGCTCATGGCACACCGAATCAAAGACAAAAAGCCATGTGCTCACACAAAACAAAACACAAGCAAATGGCCAGCAAAACAAGATCACAAGCAATGGCTAGAACAAAAGACACGACCAGCAGCTAATGAGAAAACACTCATAAGCAGCGGGTCACACAAGACAAACAAGAGAAAGCACGCGGCTGAAACAAAACCGCGGCTACACAAAAACAACACACTGGGACAGAAGAGGCGCACGGCGAGTGAACTCGAGACCCGCCCCGCTCCCACACAGCACAGAATGAGCGATGAGTGTCCAGACCCCGACACGAAACCGAAACTCAAGACATGAGTGCCGGGATCTGAACACCACGCTCCAACATGAAACAGTACACGCAGACGAGAGTGCACGCTCACATGAAAACAATGACGTGACGCGAGTGTCAGGGCTCTGTCACAAAACTATGAATTACACTAGACCGAAGTGACAGAACCCTGACAGTCTTTATGAACTTTTTTTAAAGCATGAAAGTTTTGGGTGTATGGACTTTCAATAGAGGGACAGAAATCGTTTACATTTCATTATAAATTTCTTCATTTGTGTTTTCGAAGATGCATTGAAGTCTTATGGGTTTGTAATAATTGTCATTCTTGGTTGAACTGTCCCTTTAAGAGCACCTCACAGGATATTTTCTGTATGCCTCATAGCTCCTTGTCATCTGACTGACCGCTGCAGTGTTCCATTGGCTGTCTTTCTTTCATGCATGATTAAACCTCTGAAGATGATCCAAAGTGTGGCACTGTGCCTGGTCTTCAACCAAGATAAGAAGGCCCACGTTACACCTCTCCAGGTCTTGCTTCACTGGCTGTACCAGAGAGCTACCGACATCATGTTTAAGGCATCAATGCTTGTGTACATAACAGCTACTGAACTCACTGATGCCGATCCGATTTGCTTCTTGACCTCTGTGGTCCAATAGTGAACTATTTTTGCCAACCCATCCTCATTGGAAAAATGTGCCTCTACCTACATATATATGTATACAATTCACTGCAGTTTCCAAAAAAATTAAAATAAACTATTATCTGAAAACACCAACAGCAGTAAATGTGCTCAGTAGCTGGTGTGCTTGTGTACGAGTCCTTTGAAACATGAGTCATGACACTCCATAAAAGAGCTAAAAACCTCATAGAAACAAGCTGAAATTATTTTAAATTTTGACACATTCAGTTAAGTTTAAGGTAAGATTTAGTATAGTTGGTACGTTATTTTAAAAAAAACAACAACAAAGCAATAGAGCATTACTTTTAAGTGCCACTCACCAGACTGTTCTACAGTGGCCGAGAAGTGCAGAACAAATCACAATTCTGAAAACAAAAGAACAAATTACAAACGCAAATGCAAGTCTAAAAAACAAAATAACAATTCAGAAAACACAACAACAATTCAGAAAACATTATAACAAGTCAGTGTAAGGGAAACAGGTCAATAATTTAGCTCAAAGGGAATCATTTAAGATTTTAAAGGGAACTCCACCATTAATATGCAAGGGAATTAGGACAGAATCACTGTTTTACGGCTGATCACTGAGACGGCCAGCGATTCAGTGAACGAGCCGTATAACAAATTCTGCAATATTTATATCCAAAATATAGTGAAAACACTATAAATTAGCACAGTAACAAGATCGGCAGTTTAAGACATTAACTTGTGAGCACAAAACACAAGATACTTCTCTTTTCCATATAAATAAGGCTTTATTGGATAAATCTAAGACATATAAACTAATCTAACACACGCATTCACACACAAGTTGCAGAAAGAGAGAAAGTGAGGAAAATAATTAGTTTAAGAGAATGAAAATGTGAAATCCCAAGTTTACAGCAATATGCGCATTGCATAGATCTGAACAACCATCAATCACTTAATTAACCCTCGCACTGAGTTACTCAATGAGGTTAAAATTTATATTAAAAATGCACCAGTTCAGCTGAATCTGGAGGTACTTGCGTTTCTGTGTCGGGGGTTCCCTTCCTTGTTTGCTGAAAGGGGTTTCCCGAGGTTGCTGATTGGCTGGAAGTTGTGAGGTCTTGGGAAGCCAGTGGTTGGGCGTTGGCTGGCGACGCGGAGCTGTGGTCTGCAGTTGAAGGGTAGACAGCACTCTTCTGGATGCGGCGTTAGGCTTAACTCAGAACACGAAACTCTCAACGGAAAATAAAACAAACTAAAGAAATAGAAATAGATGTAAAGTTTGACGAGACCAGGTGGCGTTTCTCCTCATGGTTTCGGAGGAGCTGGCGTGTAAGCCAGAGCACGCTCAAAAGCTAAAGAAACATGACTAGGAGTGAAAAAGCTAAAAGCCGCATGGCTAAAAACTAGACACAAAAAGTCAGACCCGCAAAAAAAAGGCAAAAGACCAAAAAGCGCGCACACAAGTTTGATGGTGTCCTGAGTATTTAAACCAGGCTGTTTAACACACCCCAAATGGTGTCTCGACCAATTGTAGCTCGGGGTGTTGCAATGTTTCTCCTTCCCATTCATAAATCAACTGTTATCTCATCATTCACATGACCTGCGTTTTTCCCGCTCTGGTAGAGTATGATTTTGGACATGATTTCTATCACGAGGATATGATAAATTTGACCAAGAATTGACTGGGAGAACCGTTTCAAGCATGAAAATTCAAACTCACAAATACCAAGCATGAATATGACCCCTTAAGTTATTCAATAGTTATTAACAATACATACACAATAAATGATTAAGACATGATGGTTAAACATGTGGGTTACATACAAAATATGGAGTTATGCATAGCAATTATTAGCTGGTCACCAGTCCTTTTAGTGTCATTTAGGTGCATGGAAAGGCAGTTTCCGTGCCATTCTGTGAATGTATGAAGACCAGAGATTAAAATGTCTGTAAGGAATTTTAGTCTGTCTGTTCTTGTCGTGAAGTGGGAGAAGTCAATTTACGAGGAGCTTGTGACTAGTTACTATCGTGTGATAGTCATGCAGTCATCTCTTTTGACCATTATTCTTGATAAATTGCCCCAAAATTGACAATCTCCTTGTACTTGTCAATGTGTTCTTTTGTGTTAATATTGAAAACTGTTCTGTGACAGGGGTTTAGGTTTAGGCTTGCTTCAGAGAGGCTGGGGTCTGATTTATGACATCCTGTTGTCTTGGGCCTCAGTGGAATTTTTGTGACTCCTCGTGCCTCAACTCGGTTTTGACCAAATCTTAGATTGTATGATTCGGTCTGATATCCTACATTCAGAAACACAATGACAAATTCGAAAACAAACTAACAAGTCAGAAAACACAACGACAAATCACACAAACAACAGGAACAAGTAGAAACACAACGACAAACTAGACAAACGGAAAGGTAGGTATAATTTGAGACAGGGCATTGGTTGGGACTTACTCACCGCTGATGGACGAGACATCGCCCCACCCCTCTCAATCAACGTATACAGGGAGAAAACCAGCCGAAGACGCAGCGTCTGGTAGAAAGGTCGGAGATTGTTTACAGTTTTTTACGATTGCTTACACACTGAAATTAAACTTTTCCAACAATTAGCAAAATCTTACACTCAAGGAACAAAACAAGGCTAGATTTGCACAACTGTAAGCACATTGTCAGCTTCACACTATTTGCAAAACATTACACAGTGATTTGCAAAACACTAAACATACTTGTACACAGATACAGAAGTATATCATGATGTCACTTCCTTGCAATTCCAAAGCACTGACTGTCAAATTACCACACCTATGAGCCAATCTGTTAAACACAACCATCAGGTGCACAAACACATGAGTGCTAAACTGTAGACACACCAATCAGGTTTAACCACTATAAAAATGCAGCAGGTAGGTTCACCTACCTTCAACCAAAATGGAAGGAGTCAGAAGAAGAATGAGGGTGAGAGGAGGAGTACGAGGCAGAGGCGGAGGAGGAGGCAGAGGCCGAGGAAGACCTGAAGCAGCAGGAGGAGAACGTGCACAAAGAAGAAGAGGACCAAACTTATCAAATGACATTCGTGCAACACTAGTGGACCATGTTGTGAACCACGGATTGACGCTGAGGGAGGCTGGACAGAGTTCAGCCAAATCTTAGCAGATATACAGTGGCATCTGTCATAAGGACTTTTCGACAGGAAAACAGGTAAAAGAAGATCTGTCTACAGTTACAGTAATCAGCCGCTTATTGTATGCACCATATCAGCACTCGTGATACCCCTTCCTGTGACATTATACAGTAAGTTACATGTATTATTCTCTACATAGTATTGAGGGTCTGGAACGACAAGGAGGAAGGGGGCCCATATTCACGCAAAAGCAAGGGAGAGAGAGATAATAAACATGGTTTTGGCCAATAATGCTATCGGGCTCCGAGAACTACAAGCAAACATTATCGGTGACCGTGGCATTTTCAATAATGTCCATCAGGTCTCTCAGTCAACACTGGCACGCATCCTGAAAAGACATCAGGTTCAAATGAAACAACTTTATCGAGTGCCTTTTGAGCGGAATTCAGAGAGGGTCAAACGGCTGCGGCATGAGTATGTGGAGGTTTGTATTGTTCACTTTAGCACTGTGATGTTGCATACTCCACACATTACTTTTTTACATTGACTGTAATATACTAGACCTATCCTGAACTACACAATGTTGTCTTTCACTGTATTTCAGAGAGTTTTGCAGATGGATGCTGAGGAAATCCTGCATAAATTCATATATATCGATGAGGCAGGGTTCAACCTCACAAAAGCAAGAAGGAGAGGCAGAAATATCATTGGCCACAGGGCTATAATCAATGTCCCAGGGCAACGTGGGGGTAACGTCACCCTTTGCGCTGCCATTTCACAGCATGGGGTTCTCCTCCGTCATGCCAAAATGGGCCCTTACAACATTCGCATTTTTGGACCGATTGCACCTCATCGTCACAGCAGGTAATGAAATGCACCAGATACAATACACTGTCATCTGGGACAATGTGTCATTCCACCGCTCTGCTTTGGTCCAGAACTGGTTTCAACACCATCCACAGTTGACAGTACTATACCTTCCACCATACTCTCCGTTTCTAAACCCTATCGAAGAGTTTTTCTCTGCATGGCGGTGGAAGGTTTACGATCTCCAGCCCCAGGCTCAGGTACCCCTCATTCAGGCCATGGAGGACACCTGTGACCAAGTCGACGCCGCAGCTGTGCAAGGATGGATTCGACATTCAAGACGGTTCTTCCCGCGTTGTCTTGCTAATGAGGATATTGCTTGTGATGTTGATGAAATTCTCTGGCCAGATCCAGCTAGGCGAAGACATAATGTACACATTATGCATAACAATGTATGTTTACTGTAGTATTTTCTGTACAATATTGTCAGTTTTTTCAGATTATTTTTTTTTATGTTTGTTGTTGTTATTTACTGTAATTGTAACCTGTACTGGATACTGTATTTTACATTTGCCTGTTTGCTGAGCTAACAGTGTTATGCACACTACTGTAGTAGCATGACAACTGGGACATGTTTTGTTGTGATTCTCCATGTTGACTGATTTGGGTATATGGTGAGAAATCAATGATATTTTCGTCAGTCTGCAGCATTGGTCTTGTGTAGTGTTTGGTGAACTATTGTATAGTTGCACTTTCTCTGTGTACTTAATTTACAGTACTCTAATCACTGAGAATTAGACTTGATAAAAATGTTTTAGATTAGCAACAGCAGTGTGTAACTGGTTCAAAAAGATTAAAGTCATATGAAATGTGTTTCGTATGGTAACAAAATATTGTTTTTATAAAGTTGTGTATAGTTTTGACAAAAGTGTTCCATTTTGCAAATGATCTGAAGTGTTGTGCTACTTTGGTGTAGGGTTGTTAATTTGTGTTTTGACAAACCGGGCCCTGTTTTCAAAATTGTGCTTAAGCAATCGTAAAAAACTGTAATACCATCTCCGAGCTTTCTAACACGACTCTGCTGTTCTTCAGCTGGTTATTCCTGTTATACATGATTGGGGGGGGGGGGGGGGGGGGGGGGGGGGGGAAAGATGTATGTTCAGTCACTTGGTGATAATCCCAAACCAATGGCACTGTCTCAAAATATATCGTTTGTCTGAATTGTCGTTGTGTTTTCTGACTTGTTAATTTGTTTTCAGATTTGTCGTTGTGTTTTCTGAATTGTTATTTTGTTTTTGAATTTGTCATTGTGTTTTCTGACTTGTTATAATGTTTTCTGAATTGTTATTGTTTTTTAGATTTGCGTTTGTAATTTGTTCTTTTGTTTTCAGAATTGTGATTTGTTCTGCACTTCTCGGCCACCGTACTGTTCGCTTACAAACTGCCACGATATGTACAACAACCATCATAAGGTTCCAGCGTTATCTGTTTCCTATAAAGCTGAACACACTTTTAGCGCTACTTACTGGACAAAATGTCACCACAAGCAAGTTATTCCAATAAAACTGGGTTTATTTTTGCCCTGGGAGCCACACAATCTTAGTAATGCAACTGCATCTGTTAAACTAATGTAAATTTGAAAGGGTTAAAAAAGAGGACCTGTAGGAGCCAGTAATTCTGTATAAAATTTTAACAAGTTAGCTTAAAAGAGAAGGGAAAAAAAGAGCTGGACTAAAAGTCCAGTTTCCCTTAAACAGTGAGAGGGGGTTGCAGCTTGACAGGCATCACAAAGTGAATCTGACAGAGCCTTTAGGGCCGGACCCATCTTCTACAGCCGCAGCTTGCTATGCCATGTGATTATTATTCTGCTCTTCAATTATTCAAAAGCACTCTTAAAATGTTATCACCTGCATAGGAGTAGAATATGTTTTAAACCAGACAGAGAGAAAGAAAGAAGAGGACATGTGAAATGAATGATGAATGATGACAGGGTGAGGAGATAAAATTGGATTCGAACAAAGGATGCACAAATGTCTCTTTCTTTCTCACAGATGCACCCTCACTTACTAGGGCCATGCCATTTTTTTCTTTCTTTACATTTAGAGAGAGTTGTTCCACACCCCACAGATTATAGAGCATATTAGAAGACCAGGTCAAAATGATGTGATTCTGCCAAAAAAGAATAAGACAAGTGTTCATGTCCATCTTCTCACTGCTCTGCAGACATATAGTGACAGGAATGAGTCCCTGGAACCGAATACTCATTATTCAGCCTTCTGCTGCTGAGCCTGAGAGTGATAGAAAATGCATTGAAACGGGGTAATAGAGAAACTTGGCAAGTTCTCCAAAAACATAGTTATGGGCCATTCTCACAGTATACGCTATTGCATTCTGCATATTCCTGTTAACTTCTCAAAACATGTTTTACAATTCCATGATCCTCTAATGTGATAATACATGGGGTTTCAGTAGTGAAAGGAAGAGTACAGGTAGCCTGTTCTACAGAGTGCTGAAGGGTGGAGTATGTTCAGCTGGCTGCCATGCTGCCTGAATCTAACTGGTTTTACTCACCCCCGAGGCATCCTAGGTGTATATGACTTTCTTCTTTCAGACGAATCCAGTCAGAGTTATATTAAAAATTGTCCTGGCTGTTCCAAGCTCAAGTTGCAGTGCTAAAGTTGAAGTTGAAGTTGAAGTCCAAAAGAAGTGAAATAAAAAGTGCCCATCCATAAAAAAAGTGTCTCACATGGCTCCGGGGGGTGAACAAAGGCCTTCTGTAGCGAATCGATGCGTTTTTGTAAGAAAAATATCCATATTCAAAACATAATCACTTTAATGTAGCTTGTTCCAACAGTTGTACACGGAAGCAGCTCCAGGCGGATGACATATGAGTTCAGCGTTGCGCATGCGCCGTGAGTCTCTTGAAAACCAACGTTGTTAATAGGAGCAAAGGTGGAAGCAAAAGAGATGTGATCCTCCGTTGCGTTTCCGTATGCGTCATTCTGAGAGTGCATGCGCAAAAAAGGGGCAGACCTCATACGCCATCAGTACGGAACTGCTTACGTTCACAACAGTGAGCGGCAAGCTGATGAAATTTATCATTACGTTTGCTAAATATGTTGTTTGGTGTATATTTTTCTAACAAAAGCATCGATTCGCTACAGGAGGCCTTTACAGGCACCCCCCGGAGCAGTGTGAGACACTTTTTATTAAGGATGGGCGATTTTTATTTAACTTCTTTAGGACTGAAGCACTGCAACACCCGCTGACTGCACTGATAGAGCTTGGAATAGCCAGGACAAATTTTAATACAACTCTGACTGGATTCGTCTGAAAGAAGAAAGTCAAATACACCTAGGATGACTCGAGGGTGAGTAAAACACAGGCTAATTTTCATTTTGGTGGGAACTAACCCTCACGTGTACGAACAGTGTAAGGGAAACAGGTCAATTTAGCTCAAAGGGAATCATTTAAGATTTTTAAAGGGAACTCCACCAATAATATGTAAGGGAATTAGGACAGAATCACTGTTTACGGTTGATCACTGAGACGGCCAGCAATTCATTGAACGAGCCGTATGACATAAATTCTGCAATGGATATTTATATCCAAAATATAGTGAAAACACTATTAATTAGCACATGTAACAAGATCGGCAGTTTAAGACATTAACTTGTAAGCACAAAACACAAGATACTTCTCTTTTCAATATAAATAAGGCTTTATTGGATAAATCTAAGACATATAAACTAATCTAACACGCATTCACACACAAGTTGCAGAAAGAGAGAAAATAAAAAAACAATGAGTTTAAGAGAGTGGAAATGTGAAATCCCAAGTTTACAGCAAAATGTGCAATTGCATAGATCTGAACAAACATCAATCACTTAATTAACCCTCGCATTGAGTTCCTCAATGAGGTTAAAATTTATATTAAATGCACCAGTTCAGCTAGTATCTGGAAGTACTTGCATTCCTGTGTCCGGGGTTCCCTTCCTTGTCTGGTTGCCGAAAGGGGTTTCCCGCTTTTCTGATTGGCTGGAGGTTCAGTCTTGGGAAGCCAGTGATTGGGCGTTGGCTGGCGACGCGAGCTGTGGTCTGCAGTGACGTTTTAGACAGCACTTTTCGGAGATGAGGCGTTAGGCAAACTTAACTCAAAACAAGAAACTCTCAACGGAAAATAAAACAAAATAAAGAAATAGAAATAGATGTAAAGTTTAACGAGACCAGGTGGCGTTTCTCCTCAAGGTTTCGGAGGAGCTGGCGTGTAAGCCAGAGCACGCTCAAAAGCTAAAGAAGCATGATTAAAAACATAGCTCAAAGCTATGACTAAAAAGAGGAGAGTAAAAACAAAGAGCGAGCAAAGAAGGGGGTTGAAGAAGAGAGACAAGAGCGATATTTGATGGTGTTTCTAGTATTTAAACCAGGCTGTTTAACACACCCCAAATGGTGTCTCGACCAATTTTAGCTCGGGGTGTTGCAATGTTTCTCCCCATTCATAAATCAACTCTTCTCATCATTCACATGGTTTTGGTTTTTCCGCTCTTGCAGAATATAATTTGGACATGACTCATAACTTGACCAAGAATTGATTGGAAGAAACGTTTCAAGCATGAAGATTCAAACACACACATACTAAACATGAATAGCAATTCTTAAACTATTCAATAGTTATTCAAAATACATTCACAATAAATGATTAAGACCTGATAAGACACATGTGGGTTACATACATGATATGGAGTTATATATATAA